>CM049598.1:5814096-6029096 GCA_026979955.1 Megalurothrips usitatus
AGAGAGACGACACGCGCTGCCGCCGCGGGAGACCAGGCCAGGCGGGGCGTGCTGTGGTCTAGGCGCCCCCATCTCAAGCACCCTCCAGCGCGCCCCACCACGCCGCGCCGCCGCCGAATCTGTATCGAAATCGCCGCCAGCGAACGCCGGGCAGAACGACACGCCAAAAGGGCGCCTAGTCGAGTGTGACACTCGTGCAGACAGTCGGGCAGACAGACAGACAGAGACAGACAGAGACAGACAGACAGGAGCACCCCAAGGAACACGGGTCAGCTCGGACCCCCTACGGACTCCTGCTAATTTTCCAGCTGCAAACTCGGCGCCTGACATTAGGGAAGGTGTTTATTATTAGGCGGCCACGTTGTCACGTTGTCGTCACGTTGTCGTCACAGCGTCGTCATGGCACCGTCACGCTCGACGGCCTCGTCACAAACCGTGCCACATATCGGTGCGGCGCGCTGGCGCTGGCGACACTCTTCGGCAACTGCAGGCCGGCCCCGGCCCCGGCCACGGCGGTGAATTCCCGAGTCAGTACCGAGCTGTGACAGTGTGGGAGAAGCGGGCACCTGTCGGGCGGGGCGGCGCGGCGGCCGTTTGCCCCGAGTTTCCTTCCCCTCTATTCACCCGACACGTCCCCCGCCCCTTCACTTTTTTTTCACCTTTTCCTTCTCGCTCCGCGTGTCCGGGTTCCCCCCCCCCCTGTGCCCCCTCCGCTGCCCTAGGCCCCGCCGTCCCCCCGCCGCCGCCCCGCTGCTGGCTGGCTGGTTGGCTTTGGCATATCGGCTGGCGAAACCGCGGAACGACACTCAAAACCGCTGCCGCTTGCACCTGAGGCACTCTACAGCCGTAGGGAGGCGGGCGGGGGCTGGTGCCCTACGCGAGTGCGAGAGAGAGTCAGAGTTGAAGAGAGAGAGAGAGAGAGCGACGCAGAGCTGCAGAGCGAGAGAGACGGACAGACAGAGAGAGAGACAGTAGAGCCGCTCGGTATACGACCGCGTCGAGTGTCCGCGTCATTAGGCGCATCGACTCACATCGATACCCTCCCCGCCGCGACACACACACACACACACACACACACACACACACACACACACACACACACACTCACACACAGGCCGCCTCGGGCCCTCCGCGCCTTACGAGGAGCGGGTAGGCCGCCCGCTCGACGCCCGCGCTGAGCGGCCGGCCTACGCGCGCTGTGGCGGGCGCTCGAGGCGGGAGGATGAGGAGGGCCCGCGACGGAGAGGCCTCGGCTCGGCGCGAGGTGCCAACTCTCTCTCTCTCTCTCTCTCTCTCTCTCTCTCTCTCTGCCCCTCAGCTGACACGCATCGGCGATAAAGTGTCTAGTTATTCCTTTATGGTTCCGGCCGGCCTCCGCGGGGGCGGACCGTTGGACGCGGGGAGGACCCCGTCATAGCCGCCGCAGAGCGGAGGGCGCTGCAGCGGCTGGCTCCCCCCCCCCCCCCCCAAACCATTCGGCCGTGCGGGAAGGAGAAATATGTGGGTGTCGCGGGCGGGGGGGGGGGAGTGCAGCGGTGCACGGCGGCACGGCACGGCGGGGGCTGTCTGTCCGTGCAGCCCGCGCACTTCGGCGCGCCGAATAGGAATCGGCCGACGCGGCCTCGCCGCACCTCTCCCTCTCCCTCTTCTCCATCGTCCTGACCCACCTCGCGGCCCCTCTGTGCGCCGCCGCCGCCGCCGTCCCCGCGTCAACTTTTCCACGCCACTCCCCCTTTTACAATCCTCCCTCCGAAAACTTCGGCGACGAAATATTAGCTGCTCGGAGCACGGAGCAGTACACAAGGTTTTTGCAGCTTCACATTCGACGAGAGTTATTCCAGTGATATGCAAACGATTTCGTTACGTTTTATGACACACCGGGACGGGCTGTCTTGCACCTGCTAGTCTCTAAGGTTGCTGTGGGTCCGGTCGGCACGGTCACACGGCAGCGTCGGCGGCAGCGTCTCCCCCGGAGCTTGTCCGCGTGTTTACGGCGGGGCGGCGTCCGCGGCAGGGGATGAGATGAGCTTCGCCCGGACGGCGTACTCGGGCTCGAGTGTACAGGACCCCGAGGCCACCGCAAACGCCACCGCTGCCCGCACCGCCACTCCGCCACTCGCGGCCCGCGTACCGGACGGCCACGCCGCTGATTGTCACCAATTACAGGGACAACCCCGTTTATTTTCCCCCCCTCGTGGGAAACTGCGGGGGGAGGGAAAAATGCGGGGGTGAGCTTGGTCAATGCAGTTCACGTGGGCGGGCGAGCAAGCCGTTATCGCACGTTCCGAAACGAAAAGGTGAGAGAGAGGGAGGGAAATACGAACTCTATATGCAAGAGTGTGATTAACGATCTGCGGGTTTCAAAGATACCCGCAGCGGCATTGCCGGGGGAGAAAGCGGAGAAAGAGAGAGAGAGAGAGAGAGAGAGAGAGAGAGAGAGAGAGAGAGAGAGAGAGAGAGAGAGAAGGTCCGTGTCGCACGGGCCGCGGCCGTTGCGGGGGGACGCGGACGGATGCTGTGACGTATCACCTCCATGCGGTCCGCGGAGCCGCGGAGCCGTGGAACCCCAACGCGTGGTGGCGGACGAGCCCCGCCCCGCCCACAGGGCTGGCCAGGGCTGGCCAGGGCTGCCCCGCCGCACACCGCTCACCGCTCGTCTCGCCCTCGTCCCGGACCATGAGGCCCCCTCGGTTTATGTGTCCTTCGCTGGACATCGTCAGCCGAATTGGCCGTCCGTGTCTCCTTTTAGTCGTCTCCCGTGTCTCCTTTCAGTTGTCTCCCGTGTCTCCTTTCAGTTGTCTCCCGTGTCCCGCGCTGCAGCGTCGCGAGGCTCCCCAGCATGGAGCGCGTCTGTCTCTCTCTTCCTGTCTCCCCGCGGATGATCAAAGATATTCAGCACCCAGAAAAACGCAGCTCTCCGCGTACTCACCGGTCTCACGTGCGGGCGGCAGCGGGCAGCCGAGGACAGCCCAGCGGACAGCACTGCTGCTGTGGCCCCGTCACTGGCCGTGCCTCTGCTCGGCTGCTGGCCGCGTACCCCTAACCACATACATATATACATATGTGGGTAAGAAGAACGAGTATTGTACCCGGTAGATGTGTTGTTTAGATCCCCGCTTTCATCTGCGAAAGTACGACAGTTACAGTGGAGTGTGGGGTATCATTTTAAAGGTCTTCTTCACGTGACAAAAAAATGATAAAGGTTTTTTTCGGTTATGTATGCATTTTGAGAAGAAATTTGAATTTGAAAATTTTGAAAGGTTATGGTACACGAAGGAAACTAAAAATAAGCGGATCGCATGTTGCAACTTGAATTAGGGTTGAATATGTATCCAAAAATATCACGAAAGACATAAAACTATAAACTTTAATTTTGAAACTAAATTTTTATTCTAAGTCCAGAGCCGAGTAAAGGGCTATTTGGGTGTAAATTGATGAGGCTCGTTTTAGTATTAATGTACCTCAAGTATTGTTTCAAACTATTCATTTAAAAGAAGATTTTTTTTTCTAATTTTTTGGGTGTATGTGAATCACGAAATGTTTTGTGTAATGTAAGTTATTCGTGAAAAAACGAGAAACCTATTTTAGGGCTAGCGCCAAACGGATGGCATCGGAACTGCGTCCCGGCGTGGCGCTACCGTCGAGCGGGTGATGTTTGAACTATGACGGGGAAGGCCATGGGTGGGCGTGGACGTAGTGCGAGCAGGCGCCACCAGGCGTCACACTATCAGAACCAAAAGCACCAACTGTTGTGAGCTCAAATTATCTACAGCAGCGATTCTGTTGCCACTACGTCCTTGGCGTAAATTTCGAAAATAGCGCGAGTAACGTGGCACTGCTGATTCTGACGTTTAGGAAGGCTGGGAAGAGCACCATGACAATGGTAGACGCGGGTCAGTTCTCGTATGCGCTGGCGAGCGCTGGCAGGCATGCCCTGCTGTTGGGGACCTAGCTCCTGTGCATTGTTGCAAGGCGGTGACTCCGCCCGTTATGATGCAAGAAGACGTCAGTGGGTCATCAACAACCAATCGCTTTCAAGCGTGTGAAGCGGGTGATTGTGGAACTACGGCCGCGGTGTTGCAAAAGTGGCAGGCAGAGGGCGCCACAGGAGGGCTTCGAGAGTCTTGAGAGGCTCTCGACGTGTTCAATCGGCAGACAAAGAAATGCCAAAATACAAAAGATACAAGCAATACAAACCAAAGATCGAAAGTTCAAATCCAAGAAATTAATATGCACAAATAACATTTTTTTCGTGTTTGAAAAGTGTATCCTATTATTCTGAGTGTTAAAGATGTAATATGAGAGTGAATGATACTTTATTTAAAAGTAATGTAAGTGCCTGATATCGTCTATGACACTACTGTAAATTAGTTGTATCAGTGAACGTCCCATGGTTATGTGGTGATTTTTGGGATAATGTGCGTCTCAACAGCCCGGGCCAGCGCAATATTCGTTCTTTTTACTCGTTCTTTACCCCTAACCACATACATATATACATATATACATATGTGATGCTCGTTTTAGTATTAATGTGCCTCAAGTACTGTTTCACACGATTTATATTAAACAAGATTTTTTTTTTAAATTTTTTGGGTGTGTTAAAATCATGAAATGTTTTGTGTAATGCGAGTTATTTGTAAAAAAAAACGAGAAACCTATTTGAGACTGCTAGCGCCAAACGGATGGCATTGAAACTGCGTCGCGGTGGGCCTCCACCGGCGCTACCGTCGAACGGGTGATGTTGGAACTATGACGGGGAAGGCCATGGGTGGGCACGGACGTGGTTCGAGTGGGCGCCACAGGATGCGCCACGAACAGCAAATGAGCACAGCGTGTATCAAGTGGTAGAAATACAAATGCAGTATCATGTTGTTTTGTATGTTCGTTTCTTTTGGTAAAAAAAAAACTTCTCAATAAAAATATCTGGTATTTTGAGAAACACAGTACGACTAAAAAAAATTCGTATTGAGAGTTTCACGCTTTCACGCCGCACCGCCTTTTTTGCGAACAACCGACGATACCCCACGATAGCGCTAGTGTAACGGGTGAAATGGAAACTATATCCCGAATGCTCGACAGTTCGCACGGGACATTCTGAGCAGGCGCAGAATAACACGACTGCCAACTATTCCGAACCTCACATCACAACCACACAAATTGTATTTTTACAAATATTCCAACAAATATTCGAAATCCAGAATTCGTATACACAATTAGTAGTTGAACAGTACAAACAAAATATATATTTCAACGAATCCAGTAAAGTTTAGACAAAGTGTATATAATGGACTGTGAATAATCACGTGCACGAACATTTGAATGTCTCGCAACAATACGTTTGTCGTGTCATTGGTGACCAGAGTAATCAAAAATCTCAGTACGTAATTATATCTATTCTAATTTTAATTAGATGCTAGTTCCCAGCTAATATCTGCTTCAGATAAATTTCGTTTTCTTTCTACGTGTAGATCGCGAAGTCATTACTCCCCGTGACGTGTGCCGTTATTCACGGAGTGTCGGCGGAGTCAGTCCCCGGATCGTTCAGGGAATTCCATTACCATTTTTACGTGTTCCCTTAGGTCCGTGAGCACGATCAAGATTTCAGTACTTCCCGTCACGTGAGAGCGGAGGCCAAAATCGCTACCAGATTAATCAAAAATTTCAGTATATGGTAAATAACAATATTTATTATAATTCTAATGAAACGGTAGTTTCCACCTAATATCTGTTTCAGATAAATTTCGTTTTCTTTTTACGTGTATATCGCGAAGTCATTACTTCCCGGGACGTGTGCCGTTCTTCATGGAGAGTCCACGGGGTCAGCGCCCGGATCGTTCAGGGAATTCCATAACAACTTTTACGTGTTCTTATAGCTCCGTGACAACGGTCGAGACGTTACTCCTTCCTGTAACGTGAGAAAGCAGACAGAAGTTGGTACGCGATCAGTACATGGACATCAAGCGAAGTTTTTAGAGCACTGCAGTATGAATATCGACTTTACATAAGTAAGTATCATGTCGACTAATAAAACAGTGGCTAATTGGTGTATATCTATTCTCCATTAGCTTCGTGAACACGATCGGGAGCAGGAACGGGACGAGGTCTTTGTACGGGAATCGTGGGACGTGGCAGTGAGCAGTTAGCAGAGTCAATCCCACCAGTGCTTCTACGGTGCCAGTAGTAAGTCAATCTCCCTAGAAGTATCAATTCCAGTTTTTAAACGGAAATCACATTTTCACATTTTTCAAATTTTCATATTTTTTTGGTTTTTATAGCTCATATCATATTAATCATGGATCCAATAGCCAATATTAGGGTAATTATTAAACTGAAGGGAAGATTTCTGGTATATTTTACTTAGCCATTATGATCTTCATTCTAAAAAAACTACTGGTAATTAATTGTACACATTAATTTATTTCACATCAATTATTTTATATCATTCTCTATAATCTAATTCTTTTTCACTATTATTAATCAGACACCATGCCGAATAGAAAAATTTCCGAAAAATATAGAAAACTACAGCTTGAAGGGCACAGAAAAAAAAGAAATGAAAGATTATCAGAACGGCGACATAGCAGAAGAGATGATTACAATCTTAAGCAAAAACTTTTAATGAGAAGTAGACAGAGCCAATTTGATAACAGTGCATCTCAACATGACCATGATATAAAAAGAAGAAGAAAAGCAAGTGCTTTGAATATGGCCAAAGAAAGATTACAAGCTAAGGAAATTTTAAAGAATACGGCAGCTAATAATGAAATTGTTGACAAGGAACGAAGAAAAATTGCACAGAAATTGTGGAGCAAATATGTCTATGAATATGAATTGGCCATCAGAGAACACCATTCACATGTCTGCAATTCTTGTGGAAAACTGTATAGAAAAGGGCAACTACGAGTACTTCATAAAGATGGGCTAAGATGTAGAGGAATCCCAGAGTCTATTTTAAGTAAGGTGTTCTATGTAAATAAAGTAGAAGAGGAAAAATTCTGCAGAACATGTTGTGTACATATTGAAAATGGAAGAATACCTTTAGATTGTCTAAATAATGGATTAGATTTTCCTAAAGTGGACAAAACTATTCAAAAACTAAATCGAGTTGAGGAACGTTTACTTGCTCCTCGTCATGTTTTCCAAACAATATGGACAGTTAAAGGTGCAACTGGACAATACAAAACAAAAGGCGGTATAGTTAATGTTCCTGTAAATATTGACACCACAGTGCGGTCACTTCCTCGACCTATAGATGACTGCAGTATGATTCATGTACGAATTGCCAGGAAAATGGAATATATTAGAGATTATATGAGTGGAGTTGTTCGTACAAAACTACTGTATGATGCAGCAAAAAAATTTGTTACAAAGCCATTAGCAATTCAAGAAAGGTGTACATTATCTAACAACTGGATTATTAATGATGATGACAATGTCTCTTTAGACCTCAACGATGAATTTTACATCAATAATGAAATTCATGAAACAATGATGACCTCTGATAGTTTCTATCATTTAGAAAGTGAAGGAATTCGTGTCGCACCTGCACAAAATTATACTCCAACTAGCGTTCTCTTTGATGAAAACTGTGAATACCTAGCTTTTCCAACAGTTTTTGGAGGACACAAATTGAATCCAATATATAATGGAAAGCCAATCCCATACTCACGGGTCGCTAAATCATTAGCTTTACGATATGATAGACGTGTTGCTGAAAGAGGCGATTTATTATTATTTCTTGCTAAAAAACTAGAGCTCTTAAAGTTGAAAGGAGATATTGGTATATGTTTACGGAAAAAAAGTATTCGATCCAATAATGTTACAGCTTGTGATATGTTAAACAACTCCTACATTGATAACGTGATTCAACACAATGATGGCTACAAGATATTAAAAAACGTAAGAAGTAGTCCTGCTCATTGGCAAAGTGAAAAATCAAAAGTCCTAGCAATGATACGCCAATTTGGATTACCAACATTTTTCCTCACTTTATCATCAGCTGACATCCAATGGCCTGAACTACTTGTTGCACTAAAAAAAAATATAGATAATGAAATTATTTCTGAATCTGAAGCTGAATCTCTATCTTACAGTGAAAGAGCAAGACTGCTACAAAAAGACCCTATTACATGTGCACTGCACTTTGATTCTAGATTTAAAGCTTTGAAGAAAACATGGGATCATCCTGAAGGTCCATTTCTAGGACACAAGATCACTCACCATTACCATCGCATTGAATTTCAGCAAAGAGGATCTCCACATGTTCACATGTTATTGTGGATAGATGGCGCTCCACAATTTGATCCAGCAGTACCTGAGTCTAGACACCATGTGTGTTCATTTATAGATACTATGATTTCATGTTCTTCAGAAATTCTATCAGCCAACCATATTCCATTGCAAACTCATAAGCATACAGCTTCCTGCAAAAGAAGAAATGGCATTGAAGGCTGTAGATATAACATTCCCTATTTTCCAATGAGAAAAACTTGTATTCTACAACCATTAGGAGAGAAGTATACTCCACCTGAAACTAAACAGTTTTCAAAGATTCTAAAACGAATCAGATCACAGCAAGAATGTGATTCATCACTGTGCATGACATATGGAGAATTCCTGGCATCTGTATCGATAACACATCAACAATATATAATGGCCATAAGATCAAGTATTAAGTCACCACAAGTATTTATAAAACGTTGTCCTAAAGATATGTATATTAGTCCATTTTCTCTTAAATGTCTACAGCTTATGCGAAGCAATCAAAATATTCAATTTATTCTTGATGCTTACGGAGCTGCCTGCTATATAATTGACTACATCAACAAAGCTGACAGAGGAATGAGCAAATTGATGGAAGACGTTCTAAAAGAAATCCGAGAAGGCAATGATTCATTACATAATTCTTTAAAAAAAATCTCTAATGCATATTACAATAATAGTGAGTTATCAATACAAGAAGCATGTTATAATATATTACAGCTGCACCTATCTGAATGTTCAGAAGATGATATCTTTATAAATACATTTCCGCCCACTGAAAGAGTAAAATTGGTCAAAAGCCAAGCAGATTTACAAAAACTATCATCAGAGTCAACTGATGTGTTTCAACCAGGGCTCTTGGACCATTATTCATGCAGACCAGATTCTTTACTCAATATCACTCTTGCAGAATTTGCTGCTAATTATACTTTCACAAGACATGGATCATCTAACAGCTTGTTATTACAAAATGGGAATGGTTATATTTCCAAGAGAACAAAACCAAAAATCATTAGATTCAGGAACTATCACTATGAAACAAATCCTGATCACTTTATCAGAGAACATATCATGTTGTATCTCCCATGGACTAATGAACAAACTGATATTATATGTCAAGATCAAGAAATGCTTTTCAGAAATAATTATCAAGCTATATCTGAAACCAAAAAACTATTCAACAAATTGGACGAAGCAGTTCTATTAGCAGCTTACTCTGAGGCCTCAGATCGCACAGACGAAGCAGAAGAAGAATCTGAATCCATCCGTCCAGCTTTTGACTTTGATGAATTCTCATTAAATGATTCACATTGTTATGCTGACATTGAAAATGAATTGGATCAGCATGAACGTTCATCATCTGTTACGTTTGCATGTCCAAATATGTTAAATGACATTCATTATCAAAATTTAATGGAGTCATTAAATCAAGACCAAAAGGATTATGTCATGCATCTCGCTCACCATTTTTCCCATTCATCATCTCAACTTTTGCATCTATTAACTGGAGGAGCTGGAGTTGGAAAATCGCTTCTCATCAAAGCTCTTTATCAACTGCTTTTGAGACAGTTTAATTCGTCTCCTGAATCGAATCCTGATCAAGCAAAAATACTACTATGTGCCTATACAGGTATGGCAAGCTTTAATATTGGCGGACAAACAATACATTCTGCATTTAAATTACCTGTAAACCAAAAGACTTTGAATGTATTACACCCAAGTATTTCAAATACTTTATCATCTGCTATGAAAGATGTACGCTTACTCATTATAGATGAAATATCAATGGTAGCGTCACACACTTTGCACATGATTAATGAACGTCTCCAACAAATACATGGAAATAAAAAACTTTTTGGTGGAATTTCAGTGCTAGCAGTTGGAGATTTTAATCAATTACCTCCAGTATTTGGAAGTTCTGTTTATGGATCAAATTCACCAAATCCCTATAGAGACATTTTCTCTAAATCTTTATGGAGCAACTTTCAGGTCTTCAGACTGAAACAGATAATGAGACAAAATGATATGGCCTTCCAAATTGCTTTAAATAATATGGCATATGGTACAATGACTGAAACTGATATTGCTCTTCTCAAAACAAGACAGTTTAAAACTCTTCCTTCCAATATTGAAGAATCAAGCAATATTGTCCATCTATTTGCAACAAATAATGAAGTAGATAAATACAATGCTACTTGCATAAAGAAGATTCCAGGAATTGAGACTGTTTGCACTGCATCTGATGTCGTAACAGGACATGGTAGTAAATTGGCAAGGAGGCAACTTTTGTATTCAGCTCAGCACAGCAAACCACAAGATACATGTGGAATATTACGATCACTGAAGCTGAAATTAAATGCAAGATATATGTTAACTTACAATATGAACACTCAAGATGGACTCTTCAACGGTGCACTAGGAACTCTTCGAAAAATAGATTTTGGCACTAACGCTGCTGGACAAGAAAAACCATTGAGATTATGGATTGAGTTTGATGGAAATTCAACTGGACAACTAGCAAGACAGAAGAACAGAGAAATAATGAAACATTATAAAATCCCAGAGACCTGGACACCTATAGAACCATCAGTTATAGCTATAAAACGAAGAAAAACATGTTCATTAATGGTTAATCGAAAACAGTTTGCTTTGACTCTTGCACATGCTATAACGATACATAAAAGCCAAGGATTGACACTCCCCAAAGTAGTTGTTCACTGCAATAAAGGCTTAAGACGTTCCCATTTGTATGTCGCTTGTTCTAGAGCAACATCACTTGACGGTCTCTTCATAACTGGGTCATTCACTCCTCCCTTACCATTGAGTGAAACATCTCCACTGGCCTCAGAATATATTAGATGGAAATCGAACCGAATCATTCCAATTTTCAAACATATCAGAAGCAATAGTTCATCTTCTCTAAATGTCCTTTATCATAACATTCAATCATTTAATAAGCATTTCCTTTTGGCTGAGAGTGACATGAACTTCACCTCAAATGATATCTTGATATTTGGAGAAACGTGGTCTCTTCCATCAGATAAATTGAAATTTAATGAATACAAAAAAATTCAAGCAATCCACAGTTCCTGTTCTACTTATCGAAAACCATCTGGCATTGCAATTTTTCTTAAAAGGACCCTCATATCTCAACTGCTAGATAGTGGGTCTCTGAATTTCACCAACAAATCTGGAACTATACAAGCAGCGTGGATCAAAATCAATAAATATATTATTGTTGGATTGTATGCAAAACCAAGAACTGAATTGGCTTTATATAACAAACTGTTCAAAGAAATTACAAAGATTCAACCATCTAATATAATACTTTTGGGAGACATGAACATAAATTCAAGAGATGTCAGATCCCATCATTATATAATGCAACTCCTAAGTAAATACAAACTGTCACTAAGAAATCAAAATGAATCTACAACAGTTTGTAACACATGTTTAGACTGGATTATTTCTGATAAACCACTAAACTGTGGTACATATATGTCATTATTCAGTTTTCACCACCCTATCTGGATAAAAAAGGCATGATTTTTTAGACCCAACTCTTCATACATTATTCTATACATCATTTACTAACTAATGTCCCCTAACAAACCTTTTTCTATTACAGCAATTATGAATACAAGACGCAAAGCAGCATCAGCAAAAAAAGCAATTCAAAACACAACACGATCCCATCATAAGGTAATACAAACTTTAATGTGACTCGCTGCAGTATAGAAAATCATTACAACTAACAGTTTCTAATTGTTACAGAAAATTGACCACCCAAAAATTGATACCCAAGATAACAATGATAATTCAACATTTACCCCCAATAAAGAGGCACCTATCACATATAGTAGTAAAGGATCAACGAGCAGGCAGACTATTTATGATACAGTAAGTATTAACAACACAATAATCACTCCCATACAACTTTCATAATAACACGTACTTTTATTTCAGAACTCACCCGATTCAGACAATGAGCAATCGACGTCAGATTTCCTTAAGAATCTGACCTCCAAGGTACTTCCACATTCCTGATTTTCCCACTCACTTGGAATCCTCTGTCTATGTTCATGAAAACTAACTTCTAATATTTGATTCCAGCCATCATCATTCCTGATTATGGATTCATCTAAAACAAAGAAGACTAACAAAAAGGTTTCATTTGAAGGAACGGTATGACATTTCAATACCACTAAATTTGTTAATACATGTCTTACATGCCACAAGATTAATTGTAGTTTGCTCTTTTATTCTGCAGAAAGTGAATACTTCAAACAATGCATCTGACACAGATTTGTCAGATGAACCAACCAAAAAAGCCTCAAGTGCAAAATTATCACTCAAAGGAATATGTGATATCAAAGAATCTGAAAAGACACAGAAGCTAATCAACTACGTAAGCATATCGTTTCAAAATAAACACATTTTCATTCCAACATGAAATTTTTACCTTTTGTTTTCATATGTTCGCAGAAAGCAAGTACTTCAAAGTGTGTCTCCGACACAGATTGGTCTGATGTTGATTGCACACCATCCATTTCCAAGAAACCCTTACCTTCAGCACCTTCACATCTGCGTCACTCCGATACCAGAAAACCTGAAAAGAAACAGAAACCAATCCATTACGTAAGCATGTACTTTCAAATTAGACACAATTACACACAAAAATTTCTATCATTTTTTTTTTTGGTTTTACAGATATCTTCAGACTCACCTGACATTCAAAGCTTGAATGACAAACCAAGTCCATCACATGGACAAACAGACATTGATTCTGATTCAGATATTGATGCTATCAATGACTTGCAAAACGCTTTACAGACACTCCTGAAAAAGGTATTTGAAATTAAATATTCAATTTGATAGCATACAACAATAACATTCACGTCCTTCTTTTCTTTACAGAGAGCTATGAAGCGTAAACGCATTCAGAAACCTACACCTGCTCGTAAAGCTCACAAGAGCACAAAACAGATCATGAAGGAAATGTTTCTATCAACAGATTCAGACCCTGAGGTACCTATGTTTCTTAATCCACTAGTATACACTAAACCTTCCTCGATTCCTTTTCTTACTGCAACATTTTGTATATTACTTTCCAGATAACTAATACCTCAAATCAAAATGATCACAAATTGATAAATCATACATCTGCATCAGACAACGAGGTACATTTTTATTTCCCAATTCAATATACCATAACCATGTACCATTTCCTGTTTTATATAGCTAATGCATTACATTTCAGGACCCTAAACCATTACCCTTCTCTACACCATACAAATTCAAACGGGTACTGAATGACTTATCTGACTCTGACATTGTCAATTCTAAGACATCCAGAGTAAATCAAATAAAAAAAGGAAAAAGTTCATATCGTGATTCATCTGGATCTGAAGCTGAGAACCAGAGACACCAACCAAAACCGTCATCATCCAGAGCTCAGACAAAACCTATTTTCAACACTGCTGCAAATTCTGATTCTGAGGTAACATTAATCCATTCATTTGTCAATTCAATTAAACACTTTCATTTAATACTTATTCATACTTCAACAGGAAAACAATGACCTACTTCAACAGTTGAATACAAGTCAGATGACTTCAAGAAATCTGAAGCTCAATACACCCTACAAGCTACTGTCAATTAATATCACAGAAGAAGTAGGGTTTGGAAACTCTACCTACAAAAAAGCCATGTGTGCATTTGAAGATGCTAAGAATTCACGAAAGGTCTTGAACATTAACATGCCAAAACCAATAGCGTATCTACCAGACTCTACCATATCACTAATGCGAAAACGCATAGAGAAAAACAAAAATCCACAATATGTTGTGACTAAGATTACTGCCAAACCAAAACCTAACGGTCTAGATGGTACATTTGACAGTGTAGACTTCAAATGGATTTAAATTGTTACTTTCTTCTAGTTGAAATCCTCTTCACTGAGTTGAGTAATTCCTTACCTATAGCCTATCAATTATTTCATGTTACCTGTTGCTTTTACTTTCCATGAATTTAAAGACTACTGCGAAAGTAACGACTTTAGTAGATCCTCTCCATTGCATTGTATATCCAACAAATTCTATCACTAGAGTAACTTCGCACTTAAGTTTTATTTTATATTGCACCTTCTACTTAATATCTATAATTGATTCATGTATCTTCTATTATAACCATTATTTTCATCAAATATTTTGTGTTACCTGCCCTCTTTTCATACCTTCACATCGACAACGATGTTTCTGTGTTTCAATGGTACTGTCCATTACATTGCTTATCCAACAAATTCTATCTCTGAACTAACTTCGCACCTCAGTTCTATTTTATATTGCACCTTCTACTTAATATCTGTAAGTGATTCATGTATCTTCTATCATAAGCATTACTTTTAATCAAATATTTTGTGTTACCTCCTAATTTCTCTTTTCATACCTTCACATCGATAATGATGTTTCTATGTTTCGATGGTCCTGCCCATTGCATTGCATATCAAACAAATTGTATCTCTAGACTAACTTCGCACTTAAGTTCAATTTCATTTTGCACCTTCTACTTAATATCTGTAAGTGATTCATGTATCTTCTATCATAAGCATTATTTTTATCAAAAATTTAGTGTTACCTCCTAATTTCTCTTTTCATACCTTCACATTGATAACAATGTTTCCATATTTCGATGTTTCTATATAGTCCTTCTTGTTAAATTTGACATTAATTCTATTTCATTCAATATTTACTTTACTACCTTCACTGTAAATCTAAAAAGTAAAATTACATATTAATCAATCCACTTCAGTAATATCAATACATATACCGCATTTACCTTTCAATGCATCATTTTCCATTCCCCCTTCACTCTAAACATAAAACCTAATACATTTGTACTAATATATTCCATCACAATTTCTTTATTACCTTCAGTATAAACACTCCACAGCACATACCAAACTGAAATTTGAAATACAACAACATTAATTATTACACACATACTATTAATTTAATGATACATCCAAATTTTATACTTACTGCAAATACTGTTTGTTCACCTACTCCATTCAGATTGCTACAATATTGTGATACCAATAACCTAATAACAAGGACTCCAATACAACATTACATTTAATATCGATTTCTAACCGAAATCGAATCTATGACAAGCACACAACTCTTTCTTTAAAATTAAATAAGAATTTCACAAAACACACAACGCCCCTAATTACAGCAACCGAGAAGATAAACACACATACCACATACTACCAACCAAAACGCTCATACATGGTATAAACATCTTCACAGAACCTTACCCCATCCATCCTAAATCATGACGGCTTGCCTAACTCCCAAGAGTGCGTACCAATCGATACCCCATGCCTCACATGCCACTATTCACCCTCCCACATAAGCGACACCTAGCGGCAGATCATCAAACTTCAACCCGAACGATCCACATTGATGCCACACCCTTCATTCATCAACAGACACATAATACATGTTAAAAGAACATTTGGGTAAAGAACGAGCCACTTTTTGGCATCGCTGATGCGGAATTGTCTTTCGGACATCAAAATGATCATTCAAGATAAACACATAACTAGACTTAAAGAAAGCTTCAGTTACATACCTCCCAATCTACAATGATATGTTTTGAAACTGAATGACATTTGGTGATTAAAATCGTCTTTCTGAATGAAATTCTAGGTGTAAAAAGACTGAAACAGTTGGTCTGAGTCTAAACCTTCTACAACACAACAAATGCAGCATCAGAGCTGTCTAGTAGTGAGTGGCGACAGACCACAGACTTTATTTCTATGACATAGAAAAACAAGTGTTGAGAGCATCAGAATCAGACTTGACATTAACTTTTTTTTCCCTAGTTTTGTCTTTTGACAGCAATACATCTAGTAAGGTTTACTGTTTTGCACTTTCCTGCATACAATTATGTATAAAGCTTCAGTGAGAGACCAAAATACCAGGTCAGGCTGAAGAATCTAATACTGATATTACAGCACAAACATATGTAATTAGAATTTGGTTTGTGTAGGACCTGGAATTCAAGGCATATTATTAAACAGACCACAATACACAGAAGGCGAAGTTCGCGATTGTACTTCACAGGCTTCTCTCAGCTTAGCTGAAGCATTAATGATTTGATCTCATGATCTGATATCACAACAATCAAGTCTTATTAAATTTTGCAACATCCAGTTGAGAAAGTTAATGTCTTTTTGTCACAATATTTTGCACATTGTAATAAAATACCTTAACTACTATTTGGGAGGAAAGTAGAATTGAGCACACTACATGTTTTGCTTCGGCTCCATAACAGACTGAATGAAATATTGCTATAATTCTAAATGCATAACCATTCAAAACATTTGCTTTAATTTTGAAAACATCATCAAAACAAATTTCTAAAAGAGGCTCTTACAATAAATTTTAAAGATTTTTTCTGAATTAAAAGAATGATTTGTACTAATGTACATCCGTTTAGTAAAAAGCACAAAGCAATCTGTTTTGTTATTATTTCCTAAGTGTTGAGATCTGTGTTGACTGTAGGATCAGATTGCAGAATTTACGTTACTCACTTACCTCCCTTAAGTCAGTCATGATGCATATGCTACAGTTAACACACAGATGGAACGTATCATCAATCTTTCTGACCAGAGAGTACAAGCTAGCTGCATCACTTAATTTACAACTGTTATGAGATTACTTTCTCCTACAGAACACAGACTCATGTTTAACAAATGATTTGAGGTTACAAAAATAGACATGAGTACAAATAATACAACAGTGATAGATTGCATTCACATTATCTGAGATTGATCAGAGGAGAATAAATGCAGTTCAGTAAATTGATTCCCTGACATGCAAAGCCCTAGCAGCCAAAATACACAATCTTAATAAGTTTTAATATTTGATGTTGCAACCACCTGATATGTTGTCAATTTAGAGACACTTCACTACACTTCACTTTTTTTTCAACTTTCACATGGCAGAGGAAACAATGGGAAACCTCGAGTAAATAATAACATAGCCACAGGAAAGTGCTTCGAGATTCCAGAACTGTCTGATATGGCATGAGTAGAATTTGGCACAACAGCACTATCACGGCTTATCTACACAAGATATTCTGAACACTAATGGTAAAGTCCTGAAACACAATTAGCATAAGAATAAAGACAAATGAGACATTTAAAATAGAAAATTTACAGACTACATTGACTTCCAGAAACTATTGAAATAGCCAGCCTAGCTCACTACCGAACTCCAGCACCAACAACCTAAACGTTAAAATACGAAAAAATATACTTTTAAAAAATAACAGTAATAAAATTACATTAATATCTGCCAGACTATCTAGGCAACTGAAGCAAAAAATCTAAATGAAGGCAACATTTAACAAATAAATCATATATCATAGTTTGTAAACTCTTTACAAAATAGAAACATCTGATAAGCAACAATGCATTCACGTATCTAAAAGACAAACATTTTGACAAATGATTTTCTGCAATGTCCAAGCTCTGAGTCAAGGGAATCAATTAAATGTAATACTTTGAGACTAGCTTACGACATGACTATAAAAATGAATGTCATTTCATGAGTGAACGACTGAATAACATATACACATGTTTCTGAAACATACACATAGGGACCATTGCAAGTAGGCCTCTTGGAAAGTTTCCCAGTGCCATTAGGAGCTCCTATACAAAAAGTGTACAGGATACCTTTGCACTGATCCCATTTGCAAATTGATACCTAGTTTGACAAGTTCTCATTAATGAACACCATCAAAAAAATTTCCTAGTTGCTAAAATCCACATAATAAACGCCAATAACGTGTCGAATAAATGATTGTCAACTCTCACCTTCACCAGGTCTTGTTGAGCTATGTATTTTCGTTGCGAGTTAAATGTTGCAAAGTGGTCCACAACATAACTCTCTTAGTCAAAGCAAAGTGTTCATGAAATTCTAAGTTACAGATGACTGTTTCCTTTTTTTAAAAATGAAAAAAAAAAAAAAATTGGCTTTAACAGGATCACAGTAACAACTAAATTTTCTTGGAAGCTGCTCTTTGGTTCCTAAACACATTATGCTGAATGGCACGTTTATCTTCAAACAGGATTCATACAAAAATAGTTTCTTAGTTCATGCAGAATGTTACTGACTCACCAACACCATAAAGTATAAATTGAAATTAAATAAATAACATTGAGTCATTACACAAGTAACATTTAAATCAACATGTAAGCTTTGGGAATGAAAACATGAAATGCTTCCTATCTGAGGTAACAAATGAGAGGAATTCACAAAAATGACTCTTAGCAAATGCTATGGTACAGACTAAAGAACAACAATTATTTCAAATTTTTACTCTACACCACCAATTCTTAGCACATATCAAAGAAAAAGGCCAAAGTACTTAAAAGGACAAAAGTACGAACAATGGTAAAATTCAAACAACAAATAAGAGATACACACTTAATCATTAAAATACCACAAAAACACACAATCCCTTATCACACATAATAAAATTTAAAGCACAAATGCCTGATACACAGGAAGATATAATAAAAAACAATCAACTACACAGTATGAAGTAAACAAACATTCAACACACACTTATGTGGGCGCAAGGCCCCAGCCTGAATGTTAAGTCTTAGCTTACGTACACATGTAAGATTTATAGGCACCTATTAGAACTAAAATAAATAGTCAAAGCGTTATAACAATCTAACTTCGGAGATTTTGCAGTAATTTCACATCCAGTATCTCACTACACCATGTTTTACAACAATCCACATACTACAGCAAACTGAAAAGGACCCATTGTTTTCCAAAATTTATACACAGTTGCATCACTTGAAACACAAACAAAAGCGAAAAAATACGCTCCATCATTATTAAGGTACAAGAGGGTCCTAAGTCTCAGGGCTTCAGTCAATTTTTATAATATTCAGACAGAAGGATTTTGAACAAAGGGGATGAATGAGATGAAGAATGAGGCGGTTAACAAAGAAGTAACAACAATAACAACAATGTAGGTGGAAGCACTTGTTCAGCCAAAGCTGATAACTTCGTAAACAAAAAATCTCATTAACAAACATGAATACTGTCTTTCCTCAATGTTCTGGGAACACTGTTAAATTATGGCACAGATGAAGTTACATAATGCAAATTTAGAATGTCGTTTCATTCATGGTGGTCACCATAACAATTTCCTTAAATTAGTTTTTTAGCGCTGCCCCACAAACTCAAACATACTGTAAAAACTGCTTTCTCAGAAACATATTCATAAAGAATTTTAAAACCAAAATATCCAAGCAGAATTTACAGTATCAGTATTACCCACAACTCACCTTATTCTATCCAAAGCACCAAAACACTTTGAAAAAAGCTGTAGTTCAAGAAAAGTATTGATATTCGAAGGTGCATCCCATCCAATAGGTGAGCTTGAGTAACACTATTACTTAGCAGCATGCTTAACATCAAGTTATAACTGACAGTGTCCGTTCCTCTGGTCTGGAGGTCATCCGAAAGTAATACGCTCTCCAGAGTTTTGATCTAGGAGTTAATAATTGTGTTCATTTTCTCCAATGATAAAATCCCCTCAAATCAATTTTTAACTTACGAAAATCAGAATTGTCTGTTAAGACGAGTTAAGTAAGCAGTCAGTGACGAACGTCAAAAACCCTCACACCCAGCTCTCCCTGATATAATTTGATATGTCAATATGCTTTTTGTGTCCTGAATGTGACAGTTATGGTCCGATTCCTACCCTGTCGCCTAGAGGGACGGACGTTGTCGGTGCATAACTCTCTGCTTTCGAGACCTTCTCCCTCCCCCGTTCCCCCCTCCCGCACTTCTGTGAAAGTTATCCGCCGCTCATAGATCATGAGGCATGCCGGGGTTTTTCTCCGAGCCAACGAATGACGGCATCGGGCATGTCGCCTGCGAATGTCAAGGGTAGGCCGTCCCGCACGGCACGCGTGCATGCAGTAGTCAGGATTGCCTACCCGTCAGGCGTCCAGTGCACCTTTTACATGGGGGCAGAAAGGGAAGCGGAGGGGAGCAGAGACGGTCTTCGCTTTCTGGAGCAGGGAACCCACGCGGGGCTGGGAGGCCGGGACTGGCGCCGCTCGCCGATCAACGGGACGGTCTCTGCGTCCGGGGTCAGTTAACACGGAGCGCCGGCGCCATAAGGACGACGGCGCCCTGCGGGCCGCCTGTCCGCCGCGGATGGCGTCGGCGGGGGCCTCCTCGGCAACGGCCGGGCCGAGGCACGGCCGCCACCGAGGAGCGGCCGCCGGCACCCACGCCCCCGTCGGGGAGGACCAGCGGCCCGCCGGCTCTGGCGGGACATGACGCGAGCGGCCGTCCCGGACCCCCGGCGCCCCACGCGGGGCAGCGCGCCCCCGCGACCCCCCGGCCACCGAAGCCGCTCTCTGTTTCCAGGCAGTAGCGCTGTCTCCGGCTGGCTGGGCGCGTAGAGTGTCTAGTCGTTCCAGAGAGACGCTCTGGGACCCCAGGACTCTAGCTGGACGGGGGGACGCGGGTGCGCGCTAGCCGGGGCCGCGCAGGCCAAGGGGAAGGCGGGCGGCGGGGGCGGCGCCGCGCGGCGCGACGCGGCGTGGTCCGCAGGACATCAACGAGACGAACAGAGGAACAAAAACAAAACAATGTCGAAGTCTGATTTTTTTTTAATCCGGGGGACGTAGTCCCCAAAAAACGATTCAGCGCGCGGCGATTTGCGCGCGGATTTCCAACAAGGAGGGAGTGCAGGACCACGCCGCGGACGGCCGCCGACGCCCCCGCCCTCAGCCCCCCCTGGGGCCGACGCCGCGCCCCGGCGGGGGCAGCGCTACCCGGATGTGTGCGGCGGCACGTCGTATGACGCGGACCCCCGCGGGCGTCCGGCGCCCGGTGTCTAGAAGAGCAGGAAGGACACGCGTGTGCGCCGGGCATCGCCCTTGGCCCTCCGGCCCATCCCGAACTGTCACATGGAGGGGTCCGAGCCGCCGGACCCGCCGCCCTTACCCTCGCCGCCCGCGCCGGACCCCACCCCCTCATCCTCGCGGTACGGGGAGCCGGACGACCCATGAGCGGACAGCCCGCGGAAGTCCAGGTTATACTGCAAGCAGAGAGAGAGAGAGAGCGTCAGCAGTGTCAGCCGCGGTGACCCCTCCAGATAAATCAATAGGCACAAATAAACATGCAGAAACACAACGCCTGAAAATGTGAAGGGAGAGTTAGCCATTATTAGTCTGTAAAAACAAATCACGAAAAATATTAAGCACACAGGGTAAGGAGGGGCTAGTTGGTTACGGCCGGGGGGGAAAACGTCCCGAGAAACGGAACGGCCAGCGCAATAGCACACAAGGCAGCGGTCGGGACATGAGCGTTAGCGCAGCCACACGGCACGGTTAAAACTGTTAGCGCTCCGTGACGAGCTCCGAGACACGCACGAAATAGACTTGTCTGTGGGACAGGGCTGCAGGGGTCACTCAGGGGTCACCCTGAGGTCAGCGCGGCAGGGTCTGGCTTCTGTTGCTGGGGAGCCGCGTCCGGCCGTGGCCCCCGGGACCTCCGGGGGCCCGCCGGCCCCCGGGCCCGACAGCGACGACGGGTTGAACCACAACAGCACTCGCTCCGGCATCGCCAGCGAGAACTGTCACACCATCATTAATGTTTTTATTGGTACATCGTGGTGTTTTAGGTCGAAATGCATTTTTCGTCTATATTTTTTTTTTTGTAAAAAATATAGCCAAGATTATAATTTTTTTAAAAAAGGAGTGAAACGAGGAGCATGACACGTATCTACAAATATGAAAGTATTCCGTAAATTCTAGAGCAGAAGTGACCTCTTTCACCGACCGACTCCCAGTCCACGGGGTGTGGAGGCGCCGTGGGAGCGGGGACCGCGCGGCTGCGGACATACTCACCTTAGTGGCGCACACGAAACACGTGGTGACCACCTTCGATATGACATTCATCAGGTTCTTTGTCTCGTGGATGACGTTGTCGACCTTGGTGAAGGTCGCCGCCTTGCCCACGGTCGAGTTCTTGACGGTGAACTGCAGCTGCTGCACGTACGTCGGCACCCGGTCCAGGTGCTCCAGCAGCTCCTTCTTGTGCGAGCTGGACGGCACCTGCGGACGTGACGTGGGGAGTTAGAGCGAGTCGGGTCGGGGCCCCCGCGCGCGGTGACCTGGGAGCTCGGGGGGCGGCGGGCCTCGCAGCGGTGCCGGCAGCACAGCACGAACGCACGCCCACTATTCTCGCACCGTGAGCCGCAGAGGACTGTCGTAAAGTGAGAATAAATGAATCGTTCTCAGTGCGTTTCGAATCTCCGTTTTCTGTGGAGGTCGTGCCGTGCTGTGCGCCGGACACCCATCCCGGCGCAGTCAGGCATCAGCTGGCGTCCATCCGGCCTGCAGGACCCGCCTCGGCCGCAGCTGTGCAGCTGCCGGCGGCCGGACATGGACTCGACTTCACAACTCGGCTAGTCTGCTCTTCTAACATGATCACGGAGCGGGACTTGAAGCAGGACTGGTAGCCGTCTCCTCCAGCATCGACGCAAAACGACAAAATATGAAATCAACGGAATTTGTTGAAACGCGAGGAAGAGCAGAGGCTGGTTATATACGCGCACGGGTCGCTGGGAAATGCCGAGACTTCTACGGTCGTGCTACTGGGACACGTCCCACATATAGGTTCGCACAGCGCCTACGAGTGGGGACGGGGCATCTCCCAGCGGCCGGCCGCGCGGCGCGTGGTGTTCGCGCTGGAGGAGCAGACGACACGCTTGCCGGCTGATAGTCTGACCACGCCAGGTTAGGTTAGCGCCTGGCCCACGGCCGAGGAGCTCTAGGCCACTGTGCAGCGGGCAATGGCAGCACACATCCACCACCTCCGCCCAGCTACTTATTGTCTACCTATCCAATTTCATTACACCTTTATTTGAATGGATTTTGGACTAGACATGGTATGGAATAGATCCTTCTCATTACACGCTGACGAAGTCATCTTTTCCAAATCATTACGTTAAGGAAAAATAAGCTGTTAGAATGAGTCCAAAGATAAAAATCAGTTACTATAAGCTAGGAAGAGAAAGCTATATAGATTTAAAGGAAACGAAGGTTATGAATCTAAGCAGCCTAAGTGAAGTAGCATGCCTTGTTGCGGACATTACCGTCACATCCATTTTCATGAGATATATCAGGAACTCGATTCAGAGACAAAAAGAAACGGAGTATTTACTTTTCAAACCAGCAGAAGTCCGTTTGAAGCTACATTGGGATAACCTTAAGTGCGATATGTCGCACTGACGACAGCATTCCTCTCTGAAGACGAGGAGACGCGAACTGTGAACTTGAGGATGAGTTCGGTTTGGAGGAGGCAAGCCACACAAGTATATGCTCAACTACATATACGTACTGTTGGAGGCCTAAAAGAAACAGAGACAGACAGAGGTGCGGGTCGGGAGAGAGCGGGATATTCACCTTCGGGCAAAACTCATATTCAAGCATTGACAACAACAAAAAAATGGATTAAATTGAGCATAAAATGAATGAATGGATAAGTTGTCGGCGACGTTAATAGCACTTAAGTGCAAAGGCAAAACGATATGCTATGACAACGAAGTGATATTGGCATGGTGGTCTGCTCAGTGTTCCAGTTCAGGACCATTTAACGTTACGACGGTGTCTTGAGTTAGGCCCATTGAGGTGACGGCTGCCGACGAGAGAGTGAACTACCTAAATAATAAAAAGGTTCCAACAGTGAGCAGCAAGGTATCAAAGACCGGGTAAAACCACACAGGCACAGGAACAGAACCACGAAACACCCAGAAACCGAATGACTGCCACGATACACAAGTCGGTCAATTCCCCGTGGTAAAGAAACTCTCTCCCTACTCTTACGAGTCAAAAGGAGGCACGAAGAAAGAGGGAAAGCAAGCAATTTGAAGCGAAAAGACAAGAAATATGCTATTTACGATGAGTTGATAGAGAATCATAAAAAGGCAGATAGCAGAGATATCTGGGTGTTTAGCTATACTAAGAAGGGTCTACACAGACTTGGAACATTTCCGACGCTTCTACCATCATATTGCTTTACAATACAATACAAAACGGAATTGCAACGATCAAGGAACACTTTCCTTCACAGTTCACAACCCTAGACCTCATAAGTTACACAAATACAGCGATAAATAAGCAACACACTAGGAATCTAAGACAAGTTGATTCACACAGTTGGTTTGTTTAAGAAGAGTTTAAAACAGGTTATTTAAGTTAGTTTAGTTTACATTGATTTTTAAGGGGTTTCAAGAAAAATAAAGCGGGGATCTGCTTACAATCGAGGTACATCCTATCGTTTAAATGAACGTATGAGTTACATTATAGGATGTACTATTCTCGCACAATCTACGTCAAAGACACGTTACTTACGAAACAGTCCATTTTCCTATCAATATATCGGTGAGAGCAAGTGATTAGCATCTATCATCTATTTTCGTGGGTGATTGACGACGTATGAAATCAAACTTTAACGCAAAAACTCATGACAACATGTGACACAAAAACGATTGAGAATTGGAAGGAGATCGTATCATTCTTACGGGCTCTCGAAACAGGGGAGCGGGTTTAAAGGACACCACAATCGGTGTCATCGAATGTGTTTTTATTTTTTATGGATGTGCAAATTTGAAATTTATTTAGGGTTTGTGTCCAAAAAATATTAAAATAAAAGTTATTTAACCTTTTTTGAACTGTACAAGGATCGTAATTTTTTTCCTATGCGCGGTGTACTGTGAGAGAATGCTTGCAATGTGTCTACCTCTAGTAGAATCAAAAGAAAACATGTTTCGGTCTTCCAATTTCTTAGCTATCGTGACTATTAGAAAACAAATGTCTACATTGAAAAATGCTACAATGTGGTAAAATTGAAGTGAAATGAAGTGTATGTGTGAATGATGGTGCTATAAGATGGGAACTACATGAAGGCTGCCTGACTTCTAAGAGCACGAGGAGACCAGAAAACAAAAGAGAAAAATGGAACGAAATGTCACAATGTGGCAGCAAAAAAAATCGACTTCTTTTTGAAAAACTGGCCAATGAATCTCGGTTTCGAATGCCGTATGTGAAAAATGTTGTCTATAGTTCCAAATGGAATAATTTGCGATATGTAAAACGCTGCTAAGCCCGAAATGTGCGCGAAGATAAGCCGCCAGGTTCTTCTATTAGTCTATATCAGATGCTTATGACAACAGAGAACTGGTACAGACACGGTTTAACGCGAAAAAAGAGAAAGGAGAAAGAGAGAAACCATGCCGGTACAATTCCTTCCAAAATAGTTTCTTTTGTCGTTGAAAACATGGCGAAAGACGGCTTGTCTCTTTAATGGATGAGTTTGGAAGTAATTAATTTTTAACAAACTGATTGATAAAAGATACAAATGCTCAGCACTCAGCAGGGTAAAAAGTAAAAGAGAGAAGAAAGAAAGTTAAAAGGAAAGAATAGTTGAGAAAAAAAGTTGAAAAAAAAATTACATAACTAAATTATAGCATGCTATAACAGTATGTAAGAGTCTTGATTGCGAACATCACACTTCTTTCAATAACAAGAGTCAGACGATTATCTTCTGTTTAAACATTAAAAGAATGATTTTTTAAAAAAAATCAAGGTGGCAACTTTACGTCGGGTGTGCACCATTAAATCTTACTTAATCCTAGCGGACCGTCTGGGAAGTGTGATTTTCCTCTAGTAACGTACACACGGTGCCGGGCGTTGGGGCCGTCCCGCCGCGACTGCTCGGCGAACGCGACAAGGTGCGACCACCCGGTGACTGAGTCGCGGAGAGGCGGCCCCGAGCACCACCGACAAGGCCTGGCCTATCGAGGGTCGAGCCAACGAGGCACAGGCAGGCACGCAGGCGCGTGCTTCAGGGGTCCGGGACCGCGATGGCGACCCCGGCCTCCACCGCCGTGCCCCGTTGGCTTCACATTTAGGCGCCCTTCTGTGCCCCCCCGCCGGCCTCCCTCCCGTCCGGGCCCCGCCCCGCCCCGCCCTGCCCCGCCCCCGGCGCGCACGTACCTGGTACGAGAACTGTCTGACGACCTTGTACAACCGGTTCGCCTCCTCGGCGAAGTACTCGGCCTGCGTGAACAGGTCCTGCGTGGTCTTGAGCGCGCCCTCGCCCCGCGTGAACTGGTACATGGAGAAGGCCATCGAGGACATGTTCTTGGCCCGCTTTACGATGTCGTTGTTCTCCTCCGACTCCCGCCACTTGTCCGCCTCGGCCTCCATCTCGCTGCTGGCCAGCTTCATGTCCAGCCCCGCCTTGGCGATCTTGGCCTGCTCTTCCGAGTCCAGCCGCACCGCCTTGAGCGGCTTGGTGGTCGTGCCGTGCTTCTGCGGAGCGGGGGAGAGGTTAGTGACGGCCCCGTTGGCTGTGTCCTGCGGCCGCCGCCGGGCCGCCGCCGCGGCGCGCCGTACTCACCCCCGGCCTCGGCAGCGACATGTACACGTGCTTGTCCATCCCCCGCGCCTGGCTCACCTCGATCACCTCCCTGCAGGCCGCGCTCACATCCGTCATGAGCGCCTGCCACATGTCGGAGAACACTGCGGGCAGAAGGCAGGGGGGCGCTCTTAAGTAATGCACGACCAGCGGGCAGCTCTGCCGGCACCGGCACCGCCGACTCACCCTCCATGTGCTCTCGCGCTATCTTGGACTGCGGGTGCATGGCCAGGGTGTGGGCCGCCGTCACCACCTGCGGCCCGTATATCCTGAGGTTGATCTCGGCGTACCTGGTGTTGACCTGGAGGGTGTCCGTGCACGCGATGTGCCTCAGCATCTTGCACACCTGCGGACCGCCAGCGACAACAACCAATTCACAAATCCTATCAGTTTCAAAGTCGCTACTCAGTTTTTGCGTCAGATAAAATTGAAAGGCGTGCTCACCTCGAGGATGTGGTCCAGGACCTCGTGGAAGCGCTCGGCCAGCTCGTCTATCCGCTCGGTGTCGGCGGCCATGGCGTGGTTCCGCACCGAGTCCACGATCTCCAGGCCGGTCTTGGTGGTGGCCTGCAGCTCGGCCGTCTGGTCCACGACAGTGCGCACCAGCTGCACCCGCATGTCCCGGATGGCCTGCAGCAGCCCCAGCATGGCCACCTCCATCTCCTCCGTCGGCGACGTGCCCTCCACCTGGTCCTGCGGTCGACGGGGAAGGTTAGAGGGCGGCGGGCGCGGCGGCGGCGGCGGCGGTCCGCCGGCTGGCCTCGGTGCACTCACCATGCTGATGCCCACTCTGAGCAGCTGGCTGAGCTGGATCTTGGCCCGGTCCGTGATGAGCAGGATGTTCTCGCGGTGCTCGTGGGTCGTGTACGCCGAGTCGGTGAAGTCCTGGACCCGCTCCAGGATCGTGTCCAGCCCCGTGGTCATGCGCTCCCGGCAGCCGGGCCCGATGAGCGTGATGCGGGTCATCTCCACCATGTCCTCGAGGTGCTTGAGCGCGCCGTACGCCGTCCGCGACGCGTCCCAGTCCTCCTGCACAGCGGAGCAGGCGGGGCGGCCCGGTGAGGCGGGGGCGGCGGCCGGCGGCGGCGCAGGGCACGGCGGCGGAGCCAGCGGCGGCCGCCCCCCACAGACACACCTTCCCTCTTTTAAACGTCCACGTCGTCTCCCATCCCCCCGGGCCCGTTTATCGTTCCCGTAACTCCCCGTGAAAGACGTCGATACTCCGCGATCAGCCGTGACCGGACTCCCGCGCGAGCGCGGGGTATCGCCTCTCCGACGTCACCCGCGCGGGCCGGGCGCCCCTCCGCCCCCCTACGATCCCGCTCTCGCCCCCCCCCCCCTCCTTCCCGTCGGCCCCGGCTAGCCACGGCCACGCGCCCCTCCCGACCGCTGGGTACATGCCACTAACAGCTACTGCTGGGGTACAGAACTGCTCTCCAATGTACGGGAGGGGGATCAACAAGGTGTGTACCAAAAAACAAAAACAAACAGAGTTTACGACTGTTTCTTGATAAACAAATGTAAAACATGCAGAGAGGATTGAGAGGAAAAATTAATGTTCAAAAAGGACTACACTGAAGGAGTATACATATGAGGCTTTCCCCGCAGTATGAGGAGCGTTAAAGCGACAGATAAGTTTGTCAAGAGCGACGCTGGCAAAAAAATGAGTAAACAAATGCACGAATAAAATGAACCAATAAACGGATAAAATTAATGAAAGAACAAACAGATAAAATTAATGAATGAAGTAATAGAACGAACGAATGGAATGGATTAATGATTGGGGAGGGACTCGGACAGCCGGTGCAGCTCTTGCATCCTGGGCATTGGCTTCCCAGCCGTGGCCGCACCGGGCGTGCGAGCCACCCTCCACGAAACTACGGTCAACTGATCCGACAAGATGATAGAGTAAAAGTAACAAACAAAAACGCTAAACCTACGAGATCTCTCTCGACTAAAGCCAAACAGACCAACGCCTGCCGTGTCATACATTACAGGCACCAACATATTTATCTTGGCTCGGAAGAAGAGGACAGGTTAATGACGACACTATAGTTTGTGGTGCACTGCGACGCCCCATGCCCTACTAGCATGGCGGAACGTAACATACGTAACATCTAGAAGGATTATAAGCCTGACAGAAAAGACTAAAGACTCCTGCCGAAATCCTACAGACTGACACTACACTCCGGCCAACAACGATGTGCCCAAGAGTCCCCCCTCTCCAGGCCGCAGGGCCTCCGCCGGCCTCCGCGGCCGCCATCAGCCCCCCGCGGGGGCCGAGGGCCGCGCCAAGGGCCGGCCGGCGTGGCCAGCCCCGTCAAAGACCACCAATCAATCCTCTCGATCAATAATAACTCCAGCAAACAACGTCGTGGCCGACGACGAGGCGTCGCCCGGGGGCCGACGGCTGGCCGACGGCTGGCCGACGGCGACGGTCGGCCGGAGGAGGTGTGGGACCGGAGGGGCGGGACTCTTGGCGCCCGTGGCGTTTACCTGGGTGCACTTGAAATCTTCGCTGATCGCCCAGGCGGCGGCGAGGGTGGCCGCCGCGCTGCGGGGCAGCGAGGACGTAAAGAACCTCCACCAGGCTCGGTACTCGCGGACCAGGTCCGCGCCCGCGCCGCGGCCAACCCGGCTCAGCACACTCAACCTGTGCGTCAGCCAACCCAGCTCCGGGTCCCGGTACACCAGTCCCGGGCTCTGCGGAGAGGGGGAGAGGGTCGCGCCGGTATGAGAACCTGAGCCGTGCAGAGCTGCGCTGCCTACGGGGCGGGGGCGGGCCCCGGGTGGGCACCGGCGAGTACGCGCCGCGAGCCCCGTCCACTACCGCGGCCCCCCAAACCCCTCCCGGACCCCGCAGGACGTCCCCCTCAGTAAGAGACACAGCAAGGGGCCGCCTCCGCCGCCGCCGCCGCCACGGCACGCGACACGGCACGCGACAGGTGCGGCACGTGCGTACCTGTGCCGCGTTCTGGCTGGTGATGTGCGCGAGCTGCGCCGCCGAGTCCAGGACGCCGTCCTTGACCACGTAGTGGATGAGGTCCATGGCGCGCCGCATCTGGCAGAACACCGTGTCCCGGCTCTCCCGCGCCGTCGGGCAGCTCGGGTGGCGGAGGCACGTCTGTGGACAAGAGCGGAACACCAAATTACATTTTGCAAAAGTTGGCTTGGCAGCGCGCTGACATCCCCGGGTGGCGGGACGTGAGGGGGACAAAATACCCCGACCCCGGCGGGGGCGTCGGGGGCGGCGGGGGGGCCGCGGCTGCCGGGGGATGTCGAGCTGAGAGGTGATTCCGAACAGGCGGTGAGACGGCCGCGCCGAGCCGCGCCCCCCGAGGGCCCCCGCCGCCCCCCGCCGCCGCCTACGGGCCAACTCTAACCACAGTCATTTCCCGGCATTAAAGGCTTGACGAGCACAGAACTAATGGGCGGGAGTTCTTAAGTTGACGCGGTTGACCCGACCCCGGCGGCCCCGGCGGCCGCGCGCGCCCCCCGGCAGCGGCGAAGGCGGCCAAAGCGCATCAGCCGCATTCAGGGGAGATTATTTAAATGGACCGTGCCGGGCGGCCCGGCCCCGGCAGACCCGGCAGCCCCGGCTATCAGCGGCCCGCTCCGGCACCACCGCCACCGCCCCGCAGCCTTCGCTCCAAGCAGCTTAGTTCCACAGATAGTAATCTCGATGAAAAATCTCCAGGGGGGGGGGAGGAAGGGGGTGTGGAAGGGGGGAAGCGCATAGAGAAAGAGATCAAAAGCGAAAGGGGGTTAGCATCCGTGCTCTTCAAAAGGAGAGCGCAGCAGAAAGGGAAAATGGCACAGAGGCGAAGCGAGGGGGAGGAGAGGGAGGAGGAGGAAGAGGAGGAGGAGGAGGTTGCGAGTGAAAGGGAAAGGGGGAGAGGGGATCAATTCATTTGACGCCGCGCCGTGCCTTTCGAAGCACCCCTCCAGCCCCCTCCCGCTGCTCCGCGGTGGTCCCGCCTCGTCTCTGGCATTTTGTGGATCTCGTGCCGCGTCCCCCCGGGGTGCCCGCGGGCCCGCGGGGTATCGACAGGGCCCGGCCCCCGCCTGCTCGTCTTGTATCGGGGAGCGGGGGGCGCGCGGCACGGACTGCACACGGCGGCTCGCGGCTCGCGGCACAGAAATATGTTTGACGGGCTGCACAGAGGACTTGTCACCTCGGCGTCACCCACCTTGGAGGACACCAGCAGCATGACGGTGGACCGGTCCAGCACCTGGCGCGCGGCCGCCATCTGCGCGCGCCGCCTCTCGTCCTTGGTGTCGTTCTGGCGGTCGCCGGTCAGGTAGGCCAGCTCCACCATCTCGGCGCCGAACTGCGAGAACGCCTTGACGAACTCGGTGAAGTTGGACACGTTCTCCAGCCGGCCCAGGCTGCGCGCCACCTGCACAGGGAGACCAGGGCGGCGTCAGAGGGCCCGCTGCTGCGACGGCGAGGGGTGCTGCGCGTGCGCGGCGGCCACCACCTTGTCCTTGGCCAGGAGCAGCTGCTTGACAACCACGATGTCGGCCAGCAGGAGCACGCGGGTCACGGCCTGCAGCAGGCACCGCGCGGCCCGCACCACGGCGCCCCGGTCCGCGGGGGACCCGGCGGGGGAGTCCCCCATGGCCGCCTCGCACAGCTTCTCGATGGCCGACCCTGCAACACGACCGCACACTTTGTCACCGCGGGGAGAAACAAAAACGTTTAAGAATATGGGAGCAGCTCTCTCTCTCTCTCTCTCTCTCTCTCTCTCTCTCTCTCTCTCTCTCTCGCTCTCTCGCTCTGGAAGAGTGGGGGGCGGGAAGGGGTCGGGGAGTGCTGACGCGGGCGCTTGACTCTGCCCCCCCCCACCCCCCGGCCGGCACCGCCAGGGCACCGCCAGCCAGGCGACTGCCAGGCGACACCTCACGGACCCTAAACTCGGCCCGGCAATTTATTTCACCCTTCGCAGCCGTTTCCACGGGAGTGAGCGAGATGGAGATAGTGGGCGCGAGGGCCCATTTCCTTCATCTGGAAGGAGGCAGGAGAGAGAGAGAGAGAGAGAGAGAGAGAGAGAGAGAGAGAGAGAGAGAGAGAGCAGCGCTGCGCCCGGGGGGAGGTCCAGGCCCCGGGCCGCAGTAAGCGCCTGGACGGTGGTCCGGCCCGCAGCGCACGGCTGTGTGGCGGCACGGTATCCCGGCACGCACGGGCGCTACGCGAGGGGAGAGGAGAGAGAGAAGAGCGCAGGACGATAGAGAGGGAGAGAGAGAGGGGGGGGGGGGAGAGGGAGAAATGAGAAGTTAATTTGTGTGTTTTACACGTAAAGCATGCTGAGGAGCCCGCGTATGCCACTCGCTCTCTCATTTCAGAATTCTGAAAAAAAAATTAAAAATAATGCTATTTCGCACGGCCTTTCTGACGTACCTGCTGTCCGCGCCTCCTTGCACGCGTCGTACATGTCAGTCTTAATCTCGGGATTGTCGTCGGCGATGGTCTCGCCCACCGTGACGAACCTCTCGACGGCCAGGTTGACGGCCTGGCCCACCCGGGCCACCGCCCTGACGGACCGCAGCGGCCGCCCCGGCTCCCCCCGGGGGTCGGTGCGGTCCCGGTACTCGCCGTGCGACACCAGCGAAGAGATCTGCAACAGGAAATAGATTTTAAAATAAATAAATATTGGAGCGCTAGGATATTTGTGGATGGTCCCTTGCTTCGAAACCCGGCTCTGCCACGCGCTGTGGAAAAGGCCCAGGAAAATTGGTCGTACTTCCTATATTGGAGCGCCTCTTTTCCTCGTCTGGGTTGGAAGGTGCGCGTTCCTTTCCTGTTTATCTCGAAAAAGGGAGCCGGGAAGAAAGGGGGAAAAGGTGGGGGGGGGGGTAAAGGGGGCGCCTCGAACGAGAATCCCTTTAGAGCCGGGTTGCAAAGGACTGGCGGCAGCGGGGAGGGGGAGGGGAGGGGAGGGGGAGGGAGGGGGGGGGGGGGAAGCTGGAGGAGAACCGGGAACTGCGGAAGGAAGCACGAGGAGAAGGGGGGGCCTTCCAACCTAATAAACAGGAACCAAGGGGAGGGACAAGAGAGAGAGAGGGCGGGAAAAAAAAGAACCAAAAAAAAGGGGGGTGCAACGAAAAAAAAATGCAAGAGAAAGAGAGAGAGCCAACAACAATTCTCGCGTTATTTATCGCCAACAAAACGTGTTTTTGCGTCGGACGCATGGCAGGGTGGGCGTGGGGAGGGGGGAGGCTGGCAGGGTCCCACGAGGTGACATTAAGTCACGCCGCCGCGCACCGCCCTGTACCGGTGGTGTTGACAACATAACGAGTGAGACAGAGAAAGAGAGAGAGAGAGAGGTGGCGGGAAATATGGACGAAAAGGGCAGATGGAGGGGGTGGGGTGGAGGGCGAGGGGAGAGAAAGAGAGAGGGGAAGAGGTGGGGGGGAGGGATGGGGAAAAAGCAGGCGGTCTGTTTGCTAATGGCTCTATCGAGGGCAGGAAATTTTCCAGGATGCAATTCATAAAATTCGACAACGAGGAGGTGGTGGTGGTGGCGGTGGTAGTTGTTAACCGTGCCGCCGCCACCGCCGCCGCTGAGCCGCGTCGAGCCAGAGATAAGGTAATAAGGGCGACTTGATATTCCGCCGTGCCGGCGGGGGCCCTTCGCCCTAAACAATTGGGCTGGAATTATTCAGTGCAATCTCCGAGAACCGCGGCGAGACAGAGCCGGCCGAGGCTAGGCCGAGGCGGCCGCGTGGGGTCAGCCGCGGAGGGGCGGCCGTCGGCGGGGGCCGTCAGAGACCGGCGCTGCTAAACGCCGTCGTTAGGAACAATAACAATCACGCACACACGCACACACGCGCACACACGCACACACAAAAATCGAAAGCGTCCCCTCTCTGCCATACATAGGCCCTGCTCCTAATGGGGGACTCCACGGGGTGAAATAAAGATGGGCAGTCCGGCCCGATGATGGTCCCCATGATGTACAAATGCTGATAGGGGGCCGCCCCCGCCGGCCCCGCCTGTTACGCTCCGTCCCCATTTATTTCTATCGTAAGTTCCTACGGAATTGGCGCACAAGACGGCGCTTTGTGTACCGTTGGCCACCGCGGTGGTTCTCTAGGTCCAGATTGAAAAAAAAAAAATTGAAAGCACAGAGTGTCCCTCCGCCGCCACTGCCGCGCCCTCCAACTTCGCCCTCTGGCGCTGCATTTATGACGCGATGAGAAAGTTTGCCGCGGTGCGGAGAAGACGCCGCGGTGGCGGCGGCGGCGGCCCGGGGCACGCCGGATTATTTTAGAACGGGGCTGGCCGTAAAAACTCTGCGTGAATCCGGGAGCGGAGCGGAGAGGCCGGGACGGGACCCGGCGGGGCCCGCCGGGGGACCACTCGACTAGGGGGTGCGCCTGTCGCCCGGCTCCTGTCCCTCTGTCCGCCCAGCGCCACACTTTGCGGAGATGCGGGGCACGTAGCGGGGATAGGGCCGGAGCTCCTCCCCGAAGTAAGACGAGGAGGAGGAGAACAAGTTTGGGGAGAGAGAGAGAGAGAGAGAGAGAGAGAGAGAGAGAGAGAGAGAGAGAGAAGAAAGAAGGGGGAAGTACGTGGGCCCGCCGGGCCGAACCGAACCAGTGACCCGGTCTGCGCGCCAGATACTCCCGCCGCCCTGCCGCCCTGGTGCACCCACCACCACCACCACCACCCGGCCACGTAAGTATAGAACACCATATTTCTTTTAATTACCTCTCTGGCAGATTCTCAAGATATTTTTTTTTTTCAATTTTCAATTTTAGATTCAATCTGACTGCATACAAAACTTTTTGTCGCAGGCAGTGCAGTGCAGTGAGCACCACTCCCCCGGCCGCGGCCTGCCGCTTACTGCGCTTCTTCTTATTCGCACTCCAGACGAACCAACTCGCTCCGCCGCCGGCTCCGTCTCTTGAATGCAGTCGTTAGCGCCGCGTGCAAGCGGCGGCAAAAGCGGTCCGCAAGGGGCTGCGGGGTACCGGCGGGTACCGGCGGGTACCGGCGCGAGACCGGGTAGGCGCGGGGGTGGCGGCGGGGGAGGGAGCGGGTACCGGTACTTGACTGCAGAGCAGCGGAGCGGAGCGGAGAACCACTACTGGAGTTCTCTACTCTTGCCTCTCTCTCTCTCTCTCTCTCTCTCTCTCTCTCTCTCTGTCTCGGCCAACCCCTCGCTATCGCTATCCCTTTCTCTCCGCCCTGAAAGCAAAGGGAAAATTTATTTCACGGTCTGCGCGCCGCGGGATGGCATGGCGTGGCGCGGCCAGGCGTCGGCGCGGCAGCGCGGGAAGACACACCGAGCGAGAGAGAGAGAGAGCAACGTAGACAGTAGAGAGAAAAAGCGAGGGAGTGCGAGAGGGAGGAGGAGGAGTGTCTTGGTGGTGGTGGTCGTCGTCGTATCGCAACAGGTGGGACAAGGAACACACTGTATCGTGCACGTCACGCACGCGAACACGTCACCGCAGCCGCCGCGGCACGCGCCGCGCGCACGCGTGCCGGACACGTGTCGGACACGTGTCGGACACGTCACCGCTGCGTCCACACGTCAGCGCGCGGTGCGTACGCGGCACGCGACACGCCCCCCCCCCCCCCCCCACTCACGAGCCGTCGCGGCGCACGCACTTCCTAGAGCGGGCGCGGTGGGGGTGGGGGCGTTGCTAATGACCACGAGAGGTAGGGCGGCGCGGGCGGGAGTGGAGTCGCGGAGGGGAGGGGAAGGGCTGCGAGTGAATCGCGGGGCCCTCGCGGCGGACACGGACACGGCACGCAGCGAGACCACAACACATGACGCACGACACGCCACGACACGCCACGCACAACTGTACGGCGAGACGGCGTGGCGCCCGTCGCCGGGGAGGGACCACGTCTCCTCGCCCCTTTCTGCATTAAATATATGCGGGCGCGCCGCCCTTCACACACACACACACACACACAGACACAGACACTCCGTGTGCGTGCGGGCAGGCAGGACACGCTACAAGGGCTTATCGCGCGTGCTGCAGTTAGCGGCGCAGGCCTTGCGGGGATTGTCAGCCTGGCCGGTGGCGGGGCGAGACAAGTCGTGTCGTTTGTCAAGCGTGCGGGCCCCGGCACCGCGGTGGCAGTCAGTCGCCGGACCCTAATGCTCCTCCTCCTCCTCCTCCTCCTCCTCCTCCTCCTCCTCCTCCTCCTCCTCCTCCTCCTCCTCCTCCTCCTCCTCCTCCTCCTCCTCCTCCTCCTCCTCCTCCACCTCCTCCTCCTCCTCCACCACCACCACCTCCTCCTCCTCGGACACAGACCGTCGCTTCACTCCTGTACTGCCCCCTTCTGTACTGCTACAAAGTAGAGTCCTCCTGTAGAGTACTCTCTGTAAAACTTTTTATCATGTAATATCTGCACGTAATGACCGGACCTCAAACCATTTTTCCCTAGTGGCCCTGCATTACCGCACAGCCGCTGCTTATACACCCACTTTTGCGGGGGTGGGGTTCCCCCGCAGAGTCTTGCAGCGTCTTACAAGACGACCGCGAAGACAAATCTCGCCGCAACTGTCGAATTGAACAGGATCTCGGATGTTTTCTCTGTGTTCCTTGGAGGCTGCAGTGCGTGCCCCTGCGGGTGCGGGTGCGGCGGTGCGGCGGCGGCGGCGGCTGCGCGGGGCGTTGAGCATTCACTTTGTGGCCCTGCGGCCGTGTGCGCCGCTCCGCTCCGCTGTGCTCTGCGGGGGGGTTCATCTGCCGCAACGACCCAGCCCTGGCCGCACAATCCCTTGCGATGGGGTCAGTGCGGGCTATAAAAAAAAAGGGGGGGGGGGGGGGCACGGAGCGCGGAACACGACGGCCCGGCCCCGCCAGTGTTCGAACCCGGCGCCGAGCCGCTATCGGGCCGGAACCCAATCCCAGCCATTTGCATCCACTTCCCAGATAACGGAGCGGCGGAGGCGGCGGGCTCGCCCCGTCTCTTTTCCCCTCCCTCCCCTGCTCCCACGGGGCCAATCAGAGGGACACCTGGTCAGGGCGAGAGAGAGAGAGAGAGAGAGAGAGAGAGAGAGAGAGAGAGGGGGGGCTGGCCTCTGGGGGGAGGCCAGGCCAGGGCCGACGGCACCGACGCCCGGGCCTGGCCGGGGCCGGCGCGCAGAGGGGTGCTTTGCCCCGCATTGGCGCGGCCTGCCGGGCCGCGGGGCCGCCGGGCGCGCCGTGTCGTAACGTAGTGTTGGCGTGGCTCTGCCCCCTCTGCCCCCCCACAGGAGGGCCGCGGGAGGCCATGCCATCGGCCCATCGGGCCCGCGCCGTCGGGGCCTAGGCCACGCCGGGCTACGCCAGCCACGCCCCAGACGCCGTGCCGGGGCCTGGGCCCCCTTGACGGGGGTTAGTGCTGTAGGCCAAGCTGCGGGGGCCGTGGTGAGGCAGTGGCGAGGCCGTGGCGGGGCCGTGGCCGTGCGGCCAGGCACATCATTATTTATTTCAAGGACTCCGGTCACTTCGCATTGCCCTCCCACGGGCATCTCCCTCCCCCGGTGTGTAGGGCGGGCAGGGTACCCCCTCCACCGCTCCACCTTTCTCTTCCTCTCTCTCTCTCTCTCTCTCTCTCTCTTTCTGACGTAGGTAAAGAGAGGACGGGGAGCCATCCCACAGCGCCGCGCCGCCGCCGTCGCTGCTCGGACTGACATTTGCTGGTCGGAAAGAGAATATGGAAAAGAGCGCACGGAAAGCTATATGGGGGTCCGTGATGACGGCGAAAGGGCGGGGCAGGGGGGGGGGGGGCGAGGAAGGGAGGGGGGGGGGGGGGGAGAGACACGGGGGTGGAGGGGGGGGGGGAGGGGGCAGGACACAACGCGGCACACACGGCTGCCGGCAGCCCCCCTGCGGAGCCAGGCAGGCCGGGGCCCGCGGCCCCGCCAAGTGCTGGCCGTTTCCGACTCCGCTGCTGTACGAGCTACAAAGCGCGCACCGTGCGCCCCGGCCGGGGTCCCCTCTGCACGGCGGGGGGCGGCCGCATTCCAGCCCACAGGCCACAATCAAATCAGGGGAGGAGAGGGTGGGCGCGGGCGGGTACCGATGGGCGGCCGGCGGAGGCCGGCGGAGGCCGGCGGCAGCCAGGAAACGGGGAACCACGGTGCGGGGAACAGAACAGGCCGGCCGGCCGCGGCCTCGAACCGTACAGCCAGGCGTGGCAACAACAGGGGGAGAGAGAGAGAGAGAGAGAGAGAGAGAGAGAGAGAGAGAGAGAGAGAGAGAGAGAGAGAGAGATGGGGGCTGGCCGCAGCCCGCCGCACCGACCGAGCGCCACACTGCCAACAGCGGAGGCCGCAGGACGAGCCGCAGGACTTGCCGGCGGCCCACGGCTAACAAGGGAAGGGGGGGGGGGGGGGGGGGGTCAGGCCACACACACACAGACACGTACATACACACGGCCGGAGGTAATCTTGGCAGGGCACGATAGTGGCATGCAACATGTTCCCAACGGTATCTTCGCAAGCCAACGGGAGAGAAAGAGCACATCAGTCACGTACTCCCAATCGGAAAAAGGGGAGGGAGAGAGAGAGAGGGAGAGAGAGAGAGAGTGGGAGAAGGGGGAGGGGGGCATCCGATTGGTTATAGCGTACGGACGGGGTGCGGCCGCGCGGAGACAGGTGGGGAAGCCTTTCTATCGAAGGTCGTAAATAAAATGAATGGTCGTGGCTCGCGAGCAAAGAATCCCTGCACAGAAGAGAGGGAGAGAGAGAGAGAGAGACAGAGAGAGAGAGAGAGAGACAGAGAGAGACAGAGGAGAGAGAGAGAGAGAGGGAGAGGGAGAGGGAGAGAGAAGGAGAACGAGAGAGAGAGAGAGAGTCTGATACGCTCTCTAAAATAAATGACCAGACCCCGAAAAGTAACAGGGATGAGTGCCTCGGCCGCACCGCATTCATGTTGAGCACCCGGCGGCGGCTGCGGGCTGGGAGCGCCCGGCTGGGTAGGCACCCCGCCCGCAGCCCTGCGGAGCAGACGGCCCACCCAGCCGGGCGCTCCCAGCCCGGCGCTCCCAGCCACCCGCCGCCGCCGCCGCCGCCAAGAAGGCCTCACTTCTTGTCGATGACATTAAAGCGCTTCGTAGATTGGGCAGACTTGCGCGTGGACCCTGGTGTCTGACAGTTGACTGGACTGGCACCGCGGAAAATGACTGACTGAAGCGGCCCATGAGGAGGTGCGGTGTACCCCTCCCCTCCTGGCGCCACTGTCAGTGATGGCCGAGGGAGGGCAGGGAGAGGAGGAGGGGAGTTCGGCTGTGCCGGCCGGCTTTTAATTAGTGTGGTTTGGAGCCGGGAACGCTTATATCGAGTATCGGGCCGGAGCGGGCCCGCCGGGCTGGTTAAGAGCTGTCCGGGGGGACAGTCGGGGCCTGGCCGGGCCTGGCCGGGCGGGGCTGAAACGGGATACTGTATCCAACGAGCCGGCAGCGCCGCAGCGCCGGTCCAGCCAGCGGGGCGCCCCGCCCCCCACCCCGGCTGCGGGCCGCCACAGTGTCTGCTCTGTCGCGCCCGCGCCCCCCGTCAGAGAAATGCTGCTTTATCCGGTGCCAAAATAGAGTAGTTGTGTTTCCCGGAGGCGTGTCGCGCCGCGGGCGGGGCGGTGGGAACAGTGCAGCGGGATGCCACTGCTTCGCGGACCCCGAGGACGCGGAGCCCCCTGGCCCCCGGAGCCCCCTGAGCCCCCGGAGGCCCCGGTGGCCCCGGAGGGGGTATCGATTCTGTTTCACACCATTGGGTGCGCTGTTCGACCCCGACCCCACCCCGGACGGCCGCCCTGCATCGTCGGCGGCGTCGGCGGCGGGCTCCGCGGGGACGTCCCCGAGCGCTGGCGGCCGGCCGGAGGCACCGAGGCACCCGCTGCAGAGGGTCAGGATCAGGTAGCTCCGGGGGAACCGCCAGGGGCTTCGCGGCCCGGTCGTCACGGCTCAGCCGGGCCGTTCACTTCCAAGTGCATTCCAAGACCTGCATAGTGTTTCGCGGAGCCCGTTTCCGGGCCGTCGTCCCCGCCCGCACCGCACCGCGCCGCGCCGCGCTACTCCGCCTCGGTTATCTCGCCGGAAACGGCGCACGAAAACGCTCCCCATTCGTCGCGCCGTGAAAAGAAATATCGGCGCGCGGGAAAATTCAAATTCGCGCACAAAATTGGCGCGAGATGTCTGCCGCGGGCCGCCGCGGCGCCGCTATCTGGCCCGATGATCCGGCGGCGGGGCGCGGGCTGTGTGTGCGCCAATCGGGGCCGCACTGCAGACGTCGGCAGACAGAGACGGGCGGCGGGAGAGAGAGAGACAGAAACAGAGACAGAGAGAGACAGAGACAGCGAGAGAGAGAGAGAGAGAGAGAGAGAGAGAGAGAGAGAGAGCTGAGGGGGGCGGGCGGAGCGAATTGAGAGATAGACAGATAGAGCCTTTCGCCGCGATTCCGCCTTTTCCTCGCGGGGGGACGCCCGGAGTATGAGTGCCGTCCGAGTCCTTGTCCCGCTCCCCCCCCCCTCCCCACCGACCCCGACCGCGCCGTCAGCCGTCACGCCCCCCCCCCCCCCACCCTCCTCCCTCTCTCTCGCACACCCTCTCCGGCCTTGGGGTAGTGCTGGCGGTGACCAGACAGACGACGCAGACGTCGACGCCGGTGGAGGAAGAGGAGGAAACCCATTCGGCACACAAAGCGTGGCGGAGCGTGGCGTGGCGTGGCGTGGCGGGGCGTGGCGGGGCGTGGCGGGGCGGGATGAGAAGTAGTAATAGTGTCGCACGGCTGACGTCACGCCAGCGCGGCCTTCGTCGGTATCCAAAATCGTTCTCCGCCTCCCCCATCTCTCTATCTCACTCGCACTTCAACTCTCACCGAGCCCCCCTCCCCCTCCCCATCTCCTTCTTTGCTACGTTTTATTTCCTTGGGACGATGAAAAGATGGCGAATCAAATCAGATGGAAGGGGGGCGGCAGGGGCGGCAGGGGCAGGAGAAAGGAGGAGCAGGAAAAGGGGGGTGGAAGCCCGTGGCAAAAAAAAAGGAGGTAGAAAGGGATATCGCGGTAATGAAACGTGTTGGCGAGGCGGAGAGATGGGGAGGGGGGGGGGGGGGGGGGGGGGGGGAGGGAGGGGGCGGGCAAGGGCGCCTTGTGGGGCGAGGAGTGCTCGGGAAGAGTTATTCTCACGGATATAACCGGCATGGAGTCTGAAATAGAAGCGCGCCAGATAGAGGGACAACGCCCAGCCAGTGTGTGTGTGTGTGTGTGTGAGAGAGAGAGAGAGAGAGAGAGAGAGAGAGAGAGGGAGAGAGAGAGAGAGAGAGCACAGCGTGACGTGCGCTGAATGACGGTGGTGCGCACACGGAATCAAGATATAAGGCGCATGCAAGCACACGCGACGGGACACGCTTCCCAGCCGCCGGGACGGAAGTCCTAGGAGGGGCGGGGGAAGGGCAAACAGGAAGCGCCGGGGAACGGAAGTGGAGAGAGAGAGAGAGAGAGAGAGAGAGAGAGAGAGAGAGCAAGAGGGAGAGAAGGAAATGCCGTAGTCCTTAACTTTTCTAAGGGGTAGTAAGGGAAGGGGAAGGCGAGAGAGCGAGAGAAAGGGAGAGGGAGGAGAGAAAGGGGTGAGGGTGAGGGTATGACGGGTGAAAAGGAACAGTTGTGTGTGTGTGTGTGTGTGTGAGAGAGAGAGAGAGAGAGAGAGAGAGAGAGAGGGAGAGAGAGAGAGAGAGATTAGGGCACATCCCCAACTGGCGGTGCCCGTTGCCGGTATCTGTGCGCACGGCGCACGGCGCCTGGTGGATCGGCGCCGCGGCACACACCCGTGTCCGGCGGGCCGGCCTACCCCGGCACCCACAGGCGCCCCGCGCGTTGATGGCCAGGCCGGAGCCCACAACGACGGACGCTGTTTTATTTTACTTATTTTACTTCCCCCCCCCCCCCCCCCCCCCCCCAACCCGCGGCCTCCTCGGTCAACACCGCCCGCATCTTCTGCCTTTGGAACCGGGGGAGGGCGAAAATGCGAAAGTGGGCAGCAAGTGCCCACCACCCTACCGCACGCCCACCACTCGGCGATTCAAATTTAAATCGCCAGCTCCGAGCCTTCTCCCTCGTTCCTTCTCTGTCTCTCACTCACTCTTTCTCTCTCTATTCCCCCTTCCTCTCGCTCTATTCCGGCGAAACCAATAAGGGTGACAGACGCAGCGGCTCTCGCTGGGTCTCGCCTGCTCTCGCTACCACCACCGCACCATTCGCCCGTCCCGCGTGCGTTTCTTTTTTTTTTTCGCTGAATAATTTATATGAAGGTCCCCCGGCCTTTCCTTTGCGACAGCTTTGGTGGGTAATTGTCCAAGTGTTTTGGAAGGCGTCTGCACGGGGCGTGTTTGGGAGGGGATGGGGGGGGGGCAGTGGCGTAGGACAGGGTAGGAAGGGGGAGGGGTCAGGGGCGTGGTCCGCTCGGGTGTGACCATCATTTTCTGAAAAGGACGCAAAAAGAGAAGGGAGACCGGTGCGGGTATCATCATAGCGGGGCCCTTTGGAAACACTCTGAACAGCGCGCGGTCGCCACCATAAACCGGGGGCGGGGCTGCGGGGGCTGCGGAGAGCAAGGGCTGTTCCAGGGGGTCGTAAACAACAGGAGAAAAACAGGAGGAGGGGAGAGGGGGGGATGCTACGCCACTGGAGTACAGAGAGAGAGAGAGAGAGAGAGAGAGAGAGAGAAAGAGAGAGAGAGAGAGAGAGAGAGAGGAGGCACTGGCACTCACGCACAAGCGTCATGCCACGCGCTCACAGCCGTTCCGGGCACCTTCTGGAGGACGAGTAAATCTTAGTGGCGAGGCCCGGCGTGGCGGCGGTGGCGGTGGTGGCGGTGGTGGCGGTGGTGGCGGCGGCAGCAGCGGCACACATGTGGGCCAAGGGGCGAGGCACGTAACAGCGCGGGCCTGCATGGCCTGCCGTCCCATCCCCGCAGCGGCGTGGAGGTCTGGCCCTCCCCCTCCCCCATTCCCTCTCTCGCCCGGAGAGAGAGAGACAGAGAGAGAGAGAGAGAGAGAGAGAGAGAGAGAGAAGGAGAGAGGGAGAGGGGGCGAGAGAGATATATTGTTCATATTCCGTGCGATTCCGTGCACTGCTGACTGTGATCTCTTGTAAGTTAGAAATCAACAATCCCTCCCCATCTCCGCCCTCCCTCCCTTCTCTCCCGCTCTCTCTCTCTCTCTCTCTCTCTCTCTCTCGCACTCTCTCCCGCCCCCTCTCTCCGTACTCAGCCGAGCTCCGAGTGCTGGCCGCGTACTTAGCACACCACATCAGGGCACGACAAGCGTGGCCGGAGCCGTGGCGGCCCGGTGGAGGCCCGGCCGAGGGGAACGGGCCCGGCTTTTCCTCGTTCTGCCGGCAGCGGTGGCGGCGGCAGAGTGCTCGGGAGGCACGGCGCGGCCGGGAGCGGCTCTGTGCTGTGCCAGCATTACAGGTGGCCACTCGGTGAGATGCAGGCCGCGTGCCCGGCGGGCCCGGCACGAGCAGGGAGTACCGTCACGGCCTCGGCTGCCTCGGCGTGGGCCGGGGCCGGGCAGTGCCACGGCCAGCCCTGCAAGGCAGCCGTGCAGGCAGCCGCGCGCCCTGTGCCCTGCCTGCATACCGACCATCGGGTTAGTGGGGGGGGGGGGCAAGGGACGTCTTCCCCGGCCGGCGAGCCCACCTTCGTAGGCAGGGAGCGAGCGAGGAGGAGAGGGAGAGAGAGAGAGAGAGAAAGAGACATGTGCCAGAGCGGCGTCACGAGGCCCCCCCGTCCCGTGACCCGTAAGCGCTGCTGGGGGGAGGTGGCCCGCCGAGGGTGGTAGCCGAGCCGTGGGCAGCCGTGGGCAGCCGTGGGCGTCTCGTGCCGCGGACACGGGGGCGGGAGAGTTTGAGCCGGCTGATGAGTAGAGCGGAAGACGGGGTGAGAGGGGTGCGGGGGCAAAAAGGTGAGGTGAGCGTGGCGGCGGCGGCGGGGGTGTCGGTGTGACGCGGGTTCAAATGCCGCGTGGAGCCGCCGCCCCGCCGACTCAACGCGCGGAATGACGGCTCTCCTCGGGCTAAGTAACGCGGCGGGGCGGCCGCGGGCCGTGCTAGGCTGCCGGCTGTGCCCTCCCCCGGGGGGGGCAAAGGTCAAGCCCTGAGCGCGGGAGGGCGGTGTGGGCCCAAAGGCCCCTACACGCAGCAGCGAGGAGCGGCGGGCGGCGGCGCTGCGGGCGGGGCTGGCCGGCCGCGTGCACGTGCCGCGCAGCCTGGCGACGAGTGCCCCCGCCCCCGCCCCCCCCCCCTCCCCCCCCCCCCCTCCCCCCCCTCCCCCCCCCCCCCCCCTCCCCCACCCCCTCCCCCCCCTCCATCGCGCCATCCAAGCGCGCCTATCACTCCCTTCAGCTCGAGGGCGCGCCAGCCGCCAGCCGCCAGCCGCCAGCCGGCGGAAACCACACTGAGCCAAATCAATCTGGTGAAAACCCATGAGGGGCCGCGTTGCGGCGGGGGCGGTACAAGGGGGCGGCACAAGGGGGCGGCAGAAGGGGGCGGCACCAGGGGGCGGCACAAGGGGGCGGCCACGGCCAGAGAGCTGCCAGAGCGCGGTGAGGCAGCAGTGAGGCTGCAGGCAGCCGCCCCCGGTCAGCCCCAACGCGGTCCGCATGCCGGCTGCTGACCTTCTGTTCACGTCACATCCAGACACACACACACACACACACACACACACACACACAGAGCGGCAGCGGCCAGTGCGGCGGCGTGGGCTGCACCTTGTTGACAAGGTGCGCAGAAGAGGCGGGCGGGGCGGTACGTTCGAGCTCTGCCCCTCTGACCCCCCCCCCCCCCTGCGGGCCTGCGGGCTGTGCAGGCTCTCGGACGACCCCTTCCACCCCCCACCCCCCAACTCCCTTATATTTATTTTATGTCATCTTAGTGCGGCGTTTTGTTTGCCGTCCATGCTGCTGTTCGGTCTCCCTGCTTGAGTTTACCACGCCCCTCCCCCCTCCTTCACTCTTCCTCTGTCTCTGTCTCTCTCTCTCTCTCTCTCTCTCTCTCTCTCTCTCTCTCTCTCTCTCTCCCAATCTCTCCCGCAGTCGTACAGCAGGACCGGCACCCAACGCCCCCTGCCGCTCCCCTGCCGCACAGTACAATGAGACCGCCCCCCCCCTCCCTCGTCATTAACAAGGCCTATCAGCGGTACTTCCCCCCCCCCCTCTCCCGGAGACCAGCAACAAGTCGAACGCGGTACTCCCTTATTGTTGTTTTAGAAATCTACTGACTGCCGCGCTGCTCGTGATCCCGCGGCCCCATCGGGGAGGGGCGGGAGTGAGGGAGGGGCGGGAGTGAGGGAGGGGCGGGAGTGAGGGAGGGGCGGGAGTGAGGGAGGGGCGGGGGGAGGGATTATCTGGAGCACCGCCGCTGACGTCATCGCTCACCTGCAGCCGGGGGACGCGGAAACAGGCAGCGCGCCGAGAGGCGCCCTATGCCTCAGTGAGAGGCGAGGATGAAGTGCGACTGGCACCCGACAACACACACACACACAGAGGCGCAATGAGGAAAAGTGCATAGGCCCAGAGAGAGAGAGAGAGAGAGAGAGAGAGAGAGAGAGAGAGAGAGAGAGAGAGAGAGAGAGAGAGAGTATTCCAGCGGACGCAAGTGAGAGAGACAGACAGACAGGAGGAGAACAAGGACGAGGAAGGGACAGGGAAGTGAGAGTGGGGGGGGGGGGGGGATCTCCATAAAATATCGGTTCGAATAACCGACTCAAAGCAGCGGATGACCGCGTTGGGCCTGTTTAGACGGCACGTGGAGGGACGGACGGAAGGGGTGGACGAGGGGGAGGAGGAGGAGGAGGAGGAGGAGGAGGAGGAGGAGGAGGAGGAGGAGGAGGAGGAGGAGGAGGAGGAGGAGGAGGAGGAGGAGGAGGGAGGAGGGGATGAAGGGCTGGGTGCTCCCCCGCGCCGGCGGCCCGGGGCAGGTCCAATCCGCTTTGGCGGCCTTATTCTCATACGGCAGCTGTAAACATTTCGCCGGGGGATCCGATCGGTAAGCCCTCTCCCTCCCTCTCCCTCTCCATCTCTCTCACTCCCTCCCTCACGTTCCCCATCGCACTCACTCTCTCCCCCCTCTTTCGCTCTCTCTCTCTCTCTCTCTCTCTCTCTCTCTCTCTCTGTCCGAGGCAACGGTCCGGCCGGGCGAGCCAGGCGCATTACCAGTCGATAGATTTACTTTACGCCAGAGCGGCGGGGGGCGGGGGCGAGCAGCGCTGCGCCGGTACCTACCGGCACCTACCTACACACTGTGAGCGCGTGGCAGCGGCTCGGGTGATATGGATACGTGCTGTGTGTATGTACATATACGTGTATGTGTGTGTATACACACACGTGTGTGTGTGTGTGTGTGCGGTGCGCTCGGCATTGCGAGACCGGACCGGCTCTCCCTCAGTACTTCCCAGCGTATTGCCCTCCGGACCCTTTCAGCCGCCTATGGAATGTAGGCAACCAGCCATCATGAAGATAGGCAAAAAAAGCGATACACTGCACCCGCCCCCCCCCCTTTTTCAGCCACTCCTGGCTCCGCCCCTTTGCTGCCCGCGCTGGCCTCCGCCGCACTGCAACAGCGCCCGCCAGCGGCAGCGGCAGCGCCCTGCCCTCGCCCATTCCATCACCGATAATTGAATTGCATGGACGACAAAGCTTTCGATAAATTTTGCTCTCACATGCAGAGCGCTGTGCTGCAGCGGCTGCTGCGCTCTCCGGCGGCTCTGCTGGTGCCAAAGAGAGCCGCCCCCTCCCCCTCCCCATATTAAGCCCCCCCCCCCCCTCCTCCTCCCGGAGTTAGGCCCTGGCGTCGACCGTTATGTGTGTGTTTCGCCATTATCATTAAATATTGGTATCGCTTTTGGTATTCAGCGCTGCCATGCACGGACGCTACTCACCCTGCCCTAGTCCGTGTGTGTGGGAGAGAGAGATAGAAAAGGGGCGAGGGAGAGGCATAGAGGGAGAGAGAGAGAGAGTGAGGGGGGCTGATTTCAAACCATTAAAGGTCATAATAAGCTAGGCATACCACAAGACCACAGTTGTCCTAGCCGCTTTTAATTCATGTGTTTTTTTTTTAGAGTGTCCTCCTCAAGCCAGACGCATAGGAGCGACTGGCTGCTGAAGTGGCGTATATACGCGGCACGCACCCCAGTTTCATCACGGGAGGGGAGCGAGATAACGGAGCGGGGTAATGGGGGTGGGGTGTGGGTGGAAGAGAGACGGAGAAGGAGAAGGCGTAAGGAGTAAGTAGTGCGCGCCCCGTGACACTTTGGCGAAACCTTTAGCGGGGGGGCAGGCCAGGCAGGCCAGGCAGGCCCTGCAGGGCGGGGGTGGTTCATTGTCATTCCGACAGGCTGAGGCGGTGCCCGCTGCTCCCGCTGCGGGGACACCACTCTCCCCTACCCCCCACCCCCCACTCTCTGCCAAACATCCCCCAGCAATCCCACGCACCCCCCCCCCCCCCCACCCCCACCGCCCGCCCTTCCTCCACCCAGCATGCCTTGCGAAACGCGTGACATCATATTCCAGCGGACGCAAGTGAGAGAGACAGACAGACAGATGGGGAGAGAGACAAGGAGCGAGCAAGCGAGAGAGAGAGAGAGAGAGAGGAGGCCACAGCGAGAGAGAGATCAATCACATCAACGACAGTCGCATACCGCACCCTCCGCTCTCGTTTCCCACGCGCACATACAAATATTTACCAGAAGGGCACGCAGCATCGGCTGGTTGTCACGACAGTAACGACGATACCGGTGAGAGAAGAGTGCGAGAACAATTACGCCGCGCCGCACATGCGACGATTTGCCCCCCCCCCCCCCCCCCCTCCTCCTCTTCCCTCTCGCCCCTTCCGGCCCCTCCGAGCCCGCCGGCCCTCGCGGTATGTACATTATTCCGGATCACGGAGCAAGTAATCGTTGGTGGCGACTGCCGCAGTGGACCCCCCTCCACACACACACATACACACACACACACACACGCCAGCTGCGGCATTTTCTGTTGTTCTTCCCCACCGCGAATCCCTTTCATATACACGGCGTGTGTTGTTACCGACTCCTGAGCGCGTGGGTTTTACTCGTACGCTACACGTGCGGCCCCACGACGGCCAGCATCGCGAAAGTGTGTATGTGTATGTGTGAGTGTGTGTGTGTGTGAGTGTACGTGTGTGTGTGTATCCGCCCAGAGGTCCAGGCGGAAACGTCTCGGTGGTCGCACGCTTTCAAACTCTCTCTCTCTCTCTCTCTCTCTCTCTCTCTCTCTCTCTCTCTCTCTCTCTCTCTCTCTCTCTCTCTCTCTCCCCCGCTCCCTCCTGCCCCCGGGGAAAGGACAGAGATTTTAACATGCAGCAGAGCACGGCAAATGACTTCAAATCGTCGTCCACCCATGTCAGTGCGTTGCTTCGGCGCTCCAACAACGTTTCGACAGAATGATGTCGTCCGTCACAGTGACTCTGATGAGATCACCATGGTTTACCAAACTTTTGACAAGTTTCCCGTGTTTCTTTTCGTTTCCGTAGCCACACCCCGAGCGATACGCGTGTGCAGACAATTATTTCGAGTATTCAGATTCATTGATGGTGTTATTTGTGGCCCCCTTTCGCGGCCCGCTGGTCCCTGGCGCTGACGCGGCGGGTTACAAGTTGCACTGCAGCGGCGCCGCTGCGGTGGCGGCGGCGGCGGCGGCGGCGGCGGCCATACAATCGCAGTGAATGGCGCGGAATGGTCCCCATTATGTGCCGCTAATTGATGGGATGGGACGGGTCCCCGCGCCGGCAGGCCGCGACGGCGGGGCACGAAAATAAATCGGGCCGCCTCGTCGGGATGCGATCCCGCGCGGTGCCAGCCGTGCTCCCCCGGCCGCCGCCGGCGCGGCCACCGGCAGACTCCGAGGTCGTCCCCGACAGACTCCGTCAGCCCTTACCGTCTCCGTCGTCAGTCTCTGACCGGCTCTGAGCGCTTCTGTTTCTCCGGGCCGCCTGGCCTCGCCTTGCCCCGCGGGCAGAAAAGGGGGGGGGGCACGGCCCGACGGCGTGTCCCCCCCGGACACCCTTCAAGTGTTTTACTTGAGATGCTAATAAGGCTTAGACAAGATACCTCCGGGATACCCCCCCCCCCCTCCCCCGAGCACCACCTACTCATTTCGCCTAATCCTGCAGGAGTCCTTCCCGTCTTGTCGGCTCTCCCCACGCCGAACGAGCAAAAGCTTAGGGCCAGAGATGCCATCAAGTCTCACAGAGAGAGAGCACCCCCCCCCCCCGTCTCTCTCTCTCTCTCTCTCTCTCTCTCTCTCTCTCTCTCTCCATCTCTCCTTCGGAACTCTGCCTCCGTTCCCCATCGAGAGTTGGCTGGGAAACAAATACCAAAGACTCAAAGTGTGGCGCGCCCCTGCGGGTCCCTGCGGGTCCCTGCAGCCAGGCCGGGTGCCGGGGGGGCCTGGATGGCGGGGGCAGGACTGTTCGCCGCAGGTTGGCCAACCAATCATTTCTTTCCGGCCCGTTGCCCCATGGTAACGATAGGGCTCCGGGGGTCTGGAGTTCCACGCCTTCTAACAATGTTGCCAACCGTGCCGTGCGCTCCTAAGAATTAAGTTTGGACGTTGAAACTTTGGTCCGGAGGGAGGGCGGTAAACGCCGACGCCACTGCCGCCGCCGCTCCCCATGCGCATCGCTGGAAACTCATATAAGTGACGACCCGTGCGACAATGTTAGTGCTGGCCCAAGTCCAGGCGGGGGCCGGTGGGGGTGGAGGGTGGGGTACCTGTTTTGGGCTTCCAGACACGCGGTCGGGCGGGACTGCAGCAGAGCACCATGCAAAGCAACCTCCTCGGGCGGCCCGAGCGGGGCGCCGGCGCCGCCCGGACGGCGTCAGCACGACGCCGACGACGACGACGCCGACGTGCCGCGCGGGCGGAGGACAACGAAATCCTCTCACGAAAATCACCCCTGGCGGGTGTCGAGCAAACACTCCTGGAGCTGCGGCGGCGGGGCGCTGCGGGAGGCGGCGCGGGGGGGCGCGGGGCCGGCCGGGCCGAGCACTTGCAGGGCATCCCCAAAGACATAACGGCATAACACCGACGGCAGCCGGCGGGGGCGCGGCCGTCAGCTCCCCGCCAAGGCCAGGAGCAGCATGCACAACAAGGTTACAGCCCGACCAAAATATCCTTTCAGGGTGATTGTTCGGAGCACGGCGAGGGCCGAGTGCTGTGGGCCCCGTCCGGGCGTGTGCGTCACATACAGACGGACTGGAAGGGAAGTGGCGACGTGTGTGTGTGTGTGTGTGTGTGTGTGTGTGGAAGGGGAGAGGGGGGGCGCGAATCTCCGATCATTTCCTATCCATAACCTTATTCGCCTGCTCGGCCCCTGGGCACTCTAAGGTAAGGGTGAAATGATGAATTGATTTGATATTATAATTCAGAAAGGGAGAGAGAGAGATTAACGTACTGCATACGACGTGAGTTGAACAAGGGTGACTGAACGCTGAAAGCGCTCGATTTACCCGTTCCTGATAACCTTAGTATGGTGTGCATCAAAATCTCTAAGGCCGAGCGTTCGTCGGCGACGTCTTGCTTTCCCTCTCGACCAGCCGCATAGAGCGCGAAGGAAAATAAATATGGACGTTGCGTCGAGTCGAGTAGAGTCCCCCCGGTGGAGGCCACGCGGGGCGGGCAGGTCACGGGCCCAGCCCCGCAGCCCCGCGGCCCAGCCCCGTGCGTCTCGGTGGCAGTGAGAGTGAGAGTGTGACACTGACGGAGGGGGGAGGGGGAGGGGGCGCGGGGGCCTCCCCCTCCCCCTGCCGACACGGGCTGCGGGGTCCACACACCAGGGGAGGGGGAGCACGCCGTCGGACGGCGCGGCCGCGTGTCCCCGTCGTCAACACGTACCTGGTGCCTCTCGGACAACGCGGACGCCATGGTGCACCGGCGCGGTGTCCGCGGGGTCCGCGAGCACGCCGCCGCCGCCGAGCAGGGGATCCGGGAGGAGCAACAGAGCCTCCGGTGGTGTGGCCGTCGCCTCAAGTGTGACGGGGTGTGACGGCGCGGGACGGCGTGGCGGTCGGCGCGGCGGGCGTAGCCAGCGCGGCGTTGTGGCGCGGGTGCAGCGGCGGCGCGGAGGCTGCGGGCCGCTGCCAGCGGAGCGGGGGCAGCCGAGTGCCGCCCCAGCGCCCTACCCTGCCCTGCCCTGCCCCCCGCTGCGGCTGGAGGGGTGAGCTCGGCTCGGCTCGGCTCGGCTCGGCTCGGCGCGGCGCGGCTCGGCCTGGGACGGGACGGGACGGGGCCGAGCTCGCTGCGCCGCGCGCTGGGGAGAGCGGAGCGGACCGGAGAGCGAAGGGGTTGGGCCTCGCCAGGCCTGCGCCCTCGCACCGGCTGCTGCTGCTGGCTGGGACGGCCCGAGTGCTACTGAGGCCGGAGCGGGGACGGGGACGCCGCGGGCCCCGCTCCACCCCGCCGCCGCCGCCGCCGCTGCCTCCGCGGCCTCCTGGCCCAGCCCTGCCTCCACCCTCCCGGCCGAAGAGCGCGGAGCGGAGCGGGCTGCCTGGCTGTCAGGGGCCGGGGCTGGCCGGGGCCTGGGGTGGGCTCAGGGAGGCCCACCCTATCGACCACGGCCAGCCCGGGCCCGTCCCATCCCAGCACATCCCGCCGACGCCCCCGCCGGGCCCCACCCCCACCCCACCCGGCCCGGCCCCCGACCCCGGCCAGTCCACCAGCACCCGACTGAGGTGAGGACGCGCTCCCCGCCATGCCCGCCACCCCCGCGGCCCCCGCCGCCACGCCGAGCCCGGACACAGACGAGAGTCCGCGGGGGGCGGGTCGCGCCCCGGCGGCCCCCCGGCGGCCCCCGGCCGTGAGGACCGCGCGGGTGTGACGGGCTGACCTTGCGGGCTTCTCAGCAGTGTGATGCACCGCCGAGGGAGGGGCCGTCCGTAAGCCCGGACCCCGGCACGCGCCCAGTGTTCCGGCAGGCATCCCCCGCCGGCCGCGTCCCGCCTTGTCCTCGCGGCCGCCGCGGCGGGGAGTATCGACAGCACGTGGGGCGACGCGGGGGGTAGCGTCCGCTGGGGGGAGGGGGTCATCAATTCCCGGGGAGTTCATACTTCAACACGGGCCGTATTTTGTCTACGGCAATAAAAACAAATGGCTATACAGACAACGCGCTGCAGGGGGGGCGGACATAAATGCGTCGCCGACAGGTGCCGGGCCACCGCGGGGCAGCGGGGCTGCACAGCTGGCGGCAGCACTGACCCGGCTGGCACACGGACTGCACGGACCCCCGGGGGCTCCGGGGGCTCCGCGAGCACCAGCGCGGGGGCCAGGGAAAGCGAACCGCGGGGCTGCGGGACGGCGGCACGGCCTCAAAGCAAACCCCCGAGCAGAGCGGACGGGGACCGGGACCCGGGACCCGGGGAGCGAGCTCGCTCCGCCCCACCACCGCCCCCGGGGCCACCGAGTCAAGGTCAAGGTGCCCAAGGGGGCGGGCGGGAGGGGCGGCGGGCGCGGGTTCGAATACTGCCGTGCGGAGCGCCGGAAACTGCGGGATGAAATATCACGCACGCGAGAGCGGACCGAAGCCCCCGCAGGAGCCGCGATGCCGCGCAGACACGTCGTTATTCGTACGCGATCAGGCGTGCGTGCAGCGGCCGGGGGCGGGCCGGGGGCGGGCCGGGGGCGGCGAAGGGTCAAGTGAGTTCGACGGAGATCGTGCGGGTCCGACTCGCCGAGGCATCCGTTGGGCGTCCAATGGAGCCGAAAGGCGCGGGTGTGGGGCGGCCGGCTCCGTGGGCCACCCGGGCACCCTGCCCTCGCGTATGATGGCGAGGGTGCTCCGTCTTTGTCACTTCCATCGGGCGGAGGGAGTGAGAGAGAGAGAGAGAGTGTGTGTGTGTGTGTGTGTGTGAGAGAGAGAGAGAGAGAGAGAGAGAGAGAATCCAGTCGGGTACTGAGCACAACTCAGGCGGTGCACCACCCCTCACCCCTTGCTCTCTCTCCCCCCCCCCCCCCCCCCCCTTCTCTCGCGCTCTCTCTCACACACCCTCCCCCATCATCGCCTTGACTCAACGCCGCCTGTGGTGCGCGCGCAAACTTTTCACAGCGTTGAATTTTCTCGCCATCCCGTGAATAATGAAGGGGAAAGGGAGGGGCAGAAGGAGAAAAATAATGGGAAAAAGAAAAGAAAAATAAATGATGAAAACCGCACCGGCGTCCCCCTCTCACGCCACGCCGCGTCGTCGTGTGGTCCGGGACGACCGTCTCCATTCCGACGTGACAAAAGAAAAGCGAAAATTAATTTTGCGGATTCTGCGCGCGGGAGAAGTGGAATGTCATAATAACCGAGAGGAGGCGGGAGGAGGGGGGCAAGACCCCCGAGAGGGGGCGCCGAGGGGCACCGGGGCACCAAGAACAACGCCGCCGCCGCCAAGGTGGACGCCGACGAGCACGGCGCCATGACAAAGGGGGCCCTGTCGATAACAACACGGCCCGGAGCAGCGCGATGCGCGGCGCGCGGCCGACGGCAGAAAGCCAATATGGAAATTCTTGTTCATCTTCGGCAGGCAGTCCCCCGGCTGCCCCCGGCTGCCCCCGGCTCCGCTTGGCTGCGGCCCCCGCGGCCGCCCCCGGCCTGCTGGGGGTGGCTGGCTCGGCGCTGCGGGAGCTGGCAGCAGAGGGAGCCGCGCCGAGCTGTGGCCCGGGGGGGGGGGGCTGACGAGAGATAGGGGCAATGCTTCCAAAATTGTGGGGAGTGGCTGCCGGGGCGCGGAGTTAGGGTAGGGCGTCGAATGAGGAAGGGGTGCCGGGGAGGGGGGCGGCGGGGGGCTGGAACAGCGCGGGGGGCGGCACCCCGCTGGCTGGCCGGCCCCCGCCTGCCCGGCAGGGAGGCGGGTCCGAGCGGTGAGGGAGGAAGAGGGAGGCCCCCTTCAAACAGCCCGCGCTGCGCCCCGCCGCGGCAGCGCCCCGGTATTCATGGGCGTGTTCAAGTAGGAGTCAAAGTTGAATGAATCGCGGGCCGCGGGCGCGCCTGCTGGCCCCGCTGGCGCCGCGCCGCCGGCACGCGATAGCGATGGCCGGGGTGACAGCAGTAGTTAGGCGCGCCCCGGGGCAGGGGGAGGGGGGGGAGGGGTAGTTCCGAAAGCGGCGATACTCGACTTGTCAGAGAGATATGTAGGTCGCAAAGCACGGCCCCGCGCGTCACCTGCCCCCCACGCGCCCCCCTGCTCCCCCGTCAGCCCCGAGGGCGTCCAGCTCCGTTCCGCTCGCTGCACTTCGATCGTCGGCGCCGGCACGGCGCCGGCGTGATGAGCGATGAATTAGGGTACGGTACGACCTGGCGACCCACTGCAGCCACGGCGACGGCGGCGGCCCCCGCCATGGCTCGGTGATCGGCCGGCCATAAATAGGGTGATAGGTGGCCGCGGACAAGACAGGGGCGTAGCCAGGCTGATGCTTTTGGGGGGTTGATATGCCGCGCGGTCCGCCACAACGGTCCGTCTTCCTGGCCGTCCCCGGGCCGTCACCGGGCCGTCCCCGGCCGCCAGCGCTCGCGTGCCCGTGCAGCCGAGCCGCGCCGTGGGACGTCCCCCCCCCCCCCCCCGGTTCCCCTTCAGCGGAGGAGGCCGACACGACGGGAGGAAAAGAGTCAGAGCAACATGCCATCAAAAATACAGACGGGGCAAGTATCGGAAGTGTCCCGGCCGGGGGCCGGTAAGTCGGTCACCGCGGCGGCCCCCGGGATCGATGGGGGGGTCCCCATCAACACAACTGCACCGCGGCCGGCAGCACCGCGGGGCCGCGCCCCGAGGACACCTGTTGCTCCAAATTTGGCCGCGGGATCGGAAAAGGTGAGAGTCGGCCGGCTGGATGGCGGGCGGCTCTCGTGTGTGGAGCGCCGCGACCAACGCACCGAGAGGAAAGGTCGCCGACGACGGCTGGGGAGGCGGAGGACGCAGACCTGGAAGGCGCTGACTGTGGACAGAGGCTCGGGCCTCGTTACCCCGGTCACTGGACATTTTTCTCTACGTACCCTGCCGGGCGCGCTCCGCTCCCCGAGGGGCGCCGTGGTGGGTAGGCAACCCGCCCGCAGCCGTGCGCGGCGCCGTACCTACCCCGCCGGGCGTTCCGCTGCTCCGCTCCGCTGCTCCGCTCCGCTGCTCTGCTCCGCTCCGCTGCTCCGCTCCGCCGCTCCGCACGGCACAGCCGGAGCAACAGAAGGCAGCCATCGGTAATTTGAGCTGGCTTCTTGCCGCGTTATGAATGGCATTAACGCCCCCCCCGCGTTACACCGCTATTCATGTTCCCGCCGGCCTGGCGCGGGGCCCGGCACAGGGTGGGAGGGGCGCCCCCACGCCCCCACTCCCGCCACCTCCTGAGGCTCCATCCAGAGCTGAACCGGCGCGCAGACGGCTCCCCCGCCCTCTACCACTCCTCAGGTAGGTGTCACAGGGCCGCGCAAAAGAAAGAAAAAACTCCGGTATGCTTTTTTTTTTGTTTTCAGAAGGCTTACGGTCTCGGAGAGCCACGTAGACTGAGAGTCCACAGGGCTGTGCCCAGCTCATCTCCAGCGCGCCAGCCTGCCTCATTCAGTCGCATGGCGCCGTCCGTGATGTGTGACGCGGCCGTTCTCATGGCCTCATTGCCACCAGAGCACTGAATCCCCCCCCCCCACCCATTAGAAAAAAAAAGACCCGGTGGTCTCTCAATCTCAACACTTTTTATCAACCGTAAGGGCATGTAGAGGGCCACCTCTCTCTCTCTCTCTCTCTCTCTCTCTCTCTCTCTCTCTCTCTCTCTCTCCCTCTCTCTCTCGCCGTATGCATCGCGTGAGATTGCGATCTAACAAAGGAGGACTACACCCGAAACGGCGCGTCCTGCAGGGGGGGGGGGGGGGGGGGGACGACCGTGTTCGGCTCGGCGGCGGCCCCCCGGCGACCCGCGGCGCCCGCTGCAGCGCATGTGGCGTGTGGCGCCGACAGGGATCTGTAACGCGGCTGGAGCAGAGTAGAGGACCCTTATCTCTCTCTCTCTCTCTCTCTCTCTCTCTCTCTCTCTCTTAGGAAAATATGGGACTACACATGAGTTAAAACTACTGATTTAAAAAAGCTACAGCCCTGCTGCGGTGTGCAAAACTCTACCACAACATTGAATTATGTTAGACTTGGGTAAAGAGCTGTGAAATTAAGGAACATTCAGAGTGAGAAAAAAAGAAACCAAATGTATTATCCTATTAGTGCCATGCCATCTGATAAAATATATTGCAGTGCACAGTGGAAAGACTGCAGCTACAAAATACAGCCCTTATAGAGAAAAACATAATCAGCAGCTACCTCATAAAAATATTGAGAAATAGTATGGACGACTAATACTGCAGTTCTAATGTGTGTCTACAGAAGGAAAGAAACAGTAGGTACCTTTGACATGTCATTCATAGCTCTTCACGTCTGGAGTTCTGATCCAAAAAAGAACAGAGAAATAGGCTGTATTAGCAAAAAATCGAGTTGCAGCACAAAGTCATTATGCTGAAATTATCAACGAAAAGTGGTTCTACACAGGGTCTTGGAGCAGCCCGCGGGGAAGTCCAGTCCTCCCCAGGTGAGGTCCTGGAAGCTCAGCCCTGGCGGGGGCGGCGCTGCCACCCATCTGCGCTGGGGCGCTCGGGAGAAGCAACAGTTGAACAGTCAACAGATGCAAGATGTCATTTTCTACTTGACACAATCCTCTCCAGGCGTGGAGGGGCCGGGAGGGGGGGAGGGGGAGGGTCGGCCCGCGGGGCACGGCAGTGCAGGCAGCACCTTAACCCGGCGGCGGAAACTCTTGTCCGTGAGTGTACGGTGCTCGCCGCAGCCGCGGCCTGCAGGCGGTACTTAACCTCCCAGGGCAGAGGCGCCCCGCTCCGCCCCTGGGGGCTGCGGGCCCCGTGCGGGCGGGGGGGCGCCGCACGGCCCTGCAGCCGTACAGGCACGGCCAAGAAGGTTATCGGCCGCTCGCGTCCCGCCGCGCCTCCCGGAAGGCCGCGTCCGACCGGAGGCAACTCATCGCGACTAAAATTAAGCCCGAAGGGGGGCGTGTGCGCGGCGCCGAAATTAGAGCAGGCGAGAGGGGGCGGAACAGGCGTCTGCTGTCTGCTCCAGACCCCCCGCGGCGCCCGCGGCATACGGCCGGCCGCCGGCGCCGCTCGCGGCCGCCACTCACCTGTTTGACGAGAGGCAGAAGTGTGCGCTCGATGCTCCGCGTTTTTATCTCAAGATTGTCCCAGTCTTTGGGCTTGTTTGCAGCCATGTTTACCGCCGCGGGTCGGGGAGGGTCGGGTCGTCTGCTCGTCCCCCCCTTGTTGCTGTTGCTGCTGCCGCTGCGCCAGCAGAAGCTATTTTATTCAGAGCGTCGCTACCAACTGCGGCCCGCGACTTTCCCGGCCGCGAGCCGCGAGCCTCACATGACAGCGCCGGGGGCGGCCGCCTCACGCCTTCGTTTTGCTGATTGAAAGCTTCCGCGAGCTTGAAACATCTCGTCGCATTTTCCCCATTCATTCCACGGGAGCTTGAAACACGCCCCCTTGACCTGGGGAGGGGCGGTTGCCGCTTGGCAGACGATAGCGAGGGAAGAAGACTTCAAGACAACAAACTGAAAACGTCGCATGCAATGTTGTTTTCAAAATGGCCGAAATGTGTTGGAATTCGTGAGGCAAGTCATCGCACAAGTGAATTAAAATGTGATTCGTGCCCATCATACACGTGTAGGTAGACCGAACGAGCGTTTAAGTACGCAGTTTGTGTATCGGCTTCAATAGCGGACGCCGCAGACACCTGCCTTGGCTTGTATTTCATAGGGTTGTGTATATCCATGGTAATGTAGGCCTCGTCCAATCATAACCTTGGATAGATGATCATAGCTCTCGTCGGCCTTGCTGAAAACTTGTTTTTGTTAATATTTTTTTAGAAGTACATCGAGGAAAATAGTCGTTTTTTTTTCACTGTGTTTAGATTTTGTATGATACATTTGTATGTTTAACTGACAAGAACCGGAAAAACAAATTTGTTGGCAGTCACCTATCAACTGTTTCTAGGATAGCAGAAGACGCAGTTAATGGGTTTTCCATTCATTCGAATCAAGTTTTCTTGAATGTACTTTGAATTACTTTATTCATTGACATTGGTGCAGAATACTGTACTTGAAGGTTCCTCTGTAATGTACAGTGTAGGAGATGACTTTTCCTCCTGCTCTCTTTCCCTTACCAATGAAACTTTTCCTCAGCCCTTAGGTCAATAGTTCATCTGTGATAAATTTGACCGATTGCTTTCCCAGTTAGCACACTTTGATATTCATTTGGTTTGCAATTTCCTTACAGTGACAATTGGAAGCAGGAGATGTTCAGCAGCTTCAGAGACCCAACAGGTTGCTTTGGTGATCTTAATGCTGAGACATATCCACAAAATGTGGACAACAGTGATAAAGTGGGTGCAACCTCTGGATCGGGCCTGTCTTCCTGGAACTCGCATGCATCTGGATCCTCGATGCATGGACCATCACATGGCACTCACCAGAGCCATGTTTCCCATTCTCCAACGTCTCCACACTTCTACACATTACACCATTCAGGAAATTCGGCAATGGATCCCTATGGGTATCCTCTACCACAGGTATCGTATTTCTGTTCCTGACTTTCTGTGGCAGGCTTCATATTTGGACTAGTTCAGCAATTTCTTAATTATCAGAATGAGTTGTTTGCATTGTGACTTACCTATGTGCTTTAATCATCACGTATCAATGAATCTTGAGCATGTTGTGCAACTAGTGTATTCCTTTTTTTTTGTTTTCCAGGCTCCTCTCAAAGAGACTGAGCCAGTCTCTAGCAAAGATCTCATGCAGTCCACATCACCGTCACCTTCTGCCGCTGTTGCCGCCGCTGCTGCCACTGCAGCTGCTGCTGCTGCAGCCGCCGCCGCCGCCGCCGCCACCGGCCCTGCCGGTGCTGCCTGGCCCCCAAACCACAGGTCACGGCCACGCTATTCTGCAGCTATGACTGCGGGAGCTTTTCTTCCCTACCCAGCACAGTTAAACCACTATGACGGACCGCTTGAAACGGGGATGCATGGTATACCTCATGCATCTCATGGACATTCACTTGCTAGAAAGCAGTCGTGGTCAGGGGATGGTCCTTACGCAGGAGTGCCTGGGGGAGGGCAGTACCAGAGAGATGCACCGACCATCATGTATGGAGGAGAGAATATGCGAGGAGGTATATCGACTAGTATCATACGCCACACCGGCATGGAATCAAGAAATCCTCAACATCAGCCAGTCAACCAAAATGTGCACCAGCAGCCACAAGCGGTCATTCATCATCATCAGCAGCAGCAACAACATTCAGTGCCTCATCACCAACTGTTTAGTCAGTTAGTGCAGAAGGAGCGAGAAGCACATCGCCTTCCAGACTATCAAGATCCTGTAAGGCACACAGTGGTGAGGAGCTATCATGGCCTCTTTAATCAGCATCAGCACCCACAGTTTTGCAATTCTCCTGAGATGCTGAGAAAGCACCCTGTGCCGGTACCTGTGGATGAAAACCGTCGAAGTGCCTTCACGGCAAGACCATCATCGTCCTACAATCACAACAATTGGAACAAAAATCCTGCTCCTTTTGTTCCATTTCATCCCGCACAAATGCTTCCTGCTCATAGAAGTGGTGGTGGTTCTGCTTTTCAACCCTGTAACAAAGTGGCGGAATCTGATATGTACCCTCCTGACAGTGTAATGTGGCCCAAATCGGGGCAGATGGATCACAGTGGTCATGCTCAAGTGCAGGGTCAAATGCATCCTTCATGGATGCACAATGCCCAAGCGCAAATGCTTCTCTCAAGGCAAATGAGCAAGCAGGGTCTTGTTAATAATAATTCTGGAATGTTAGGCCTTGATACAGGGCAGATGGGAGCTCTTGGAGCAATGCAGGCAGGACATCCTGGAAATCCTAATTCTCTTCCTGTTGGTTACCAGCAACAGCATCTTGATCTTCACAGTGGTCATATGAGACCTCAAATGATGCACTCGCAATCGGGGGGCCAACAAACACTGCAGCATACAGTAATGATGTCTCAGCATCAGGGAAGCCCCATGTCCAACTCGCAGCATAGCCCGATGGTCTCAAGCCCACACGATAGTATTCATAGTCCCCAAGTGAGTGGCCAGTGTCAACAACAGCAGCCTCAACCACAACAGCAATCTCTTCAACAGCAGGCTGAAACACAGCTTGTGTCAGAAGACGAAAATAGAAAGGAAAATAGAGGAGCGAATAGGTCTTTGAGTAATTACCAGGATGTCAAACATTTTTATGAATCTTGGGTTGATGATACCGATGCTCCCACTCCAAGGCCCTGTGTAGATGAAGGTGACAACGGTGAAAATGTAGACCAGCCTATGGATCCCACGATGGAGGGTCTTGTAGTCATAGAAGTGCCAAGTGATGTGCTTGTACTCAACAAAGTTTCAGAAGCTGAAGGTTTACTCGCATTTACCAGTGAGGGCATGTTCAGTACTTCTACTGACACTGTGGCCCAAGGAGTCCTGCAAAATCTTCTCGAAAGTGTTACTGGTAACAGCTCAGGTAGCAGCTCTACCACCATTGCTACCCCAGCTACAAGTCCAGCCGGCCAAAATAGCACACGAGCCTTGGACATGCTTCTTAATTCTGCTCTTCCAACACCGCCTGCTTCCCAAGAACACAACACCCTGCAGACGAATGTCCCAATGGATATTCCGGTCACTGTAGTTGGCCTTGGCAGTCCAAATCCAGCTCAAGCAATTGAGCCTATACGCCAGCCAAAAATGGATGCCACTGGATTTGGTATGCTCTCACCTTCTTCGCCTGCGCCTTCGGTGAAATTTACAAGTGCGACTGTCAACACTCCTTATGTGAGATTTCCATTGCCAGAAGACACGCCCTCTGTTATTCAATCCAGCAAAGACCACTCAAGCTTTAACGCGTCACAGCAATATTTGTGTGATGAGAGAGAACGAAGTGCAGCTATTAAGACAGTAGAGAATGTGCCTGAAAATATGCCAGACTTAGACTCTATAGCAGACACTGAAATTAGCCCACCGGTCGTTTGTTCTGTACCATCTCCTGCTTTGTCAGAAAGTAGTGAAAGTTCTGAAAGCAGGAATAAAGTGACACTCAGATCTTACAGAAAATGCAAGATCAACAGTGCAGAACCTGATACTGAAGCTAATGACAGTTTTGACTCCCAATCTCAGAGAGCTTCAGGAACTCTTTCAACAAGTTCACGAACACCCTCTTCCATCCACAGTAAGGATACAGTTGACCGTTCCAAGTGGGCGTTTGCTCAGATAAGTGAAAGTGTTAAGCAACCTGTGCATGATGATCTAAGACCTAGCAGCAGTTCAAGCATCATCAAAACTTCTCATAATTGTGTTATATCAGACTTCACTGGTGTGCAACATTTAAAAGATAAGCATTGTAGTAACTCCAGTCAACTAATGGTTGACAGAGGTACAGCACCTCTCAGCTGTATTATGGAGAGTCAAAAGTCTGATAGTACAAAGTTTGATAAAAGCACTTCCCCAACTGTTTTCCTCACCCATAGGGATACTCAGACAGAAGAGGTTCGACAGAACCATAACTTTGCTCACCCATCTGTCTACAATGACACATTTGCTCAGACTTCAGTGCGATGTATTCAAGATGAAATTCAAAATGACTCTTATGCTCAGACTTCAGTGCGATGTATTCAAGATGAGATTCAAAATGACTCGTATGCTCAGACATCTGTTGGTTGTCTACAAGATGATATTCTAAATTTTACCTCTGATAAAACTCAAAGTGATGTACTTGATAATAGATTGTCATGTAGACAAACTGAGTCATCTACACAAGTTGAAAATTTAGGCGCTAAAACTGAATTTCATTCAGAGTTTGCAATGAAAGAACCTCATACTCGTCAGGTTGATATTAATACGAAGGCAGTCAATATCCAAACATCTTCCAGTGATTTAGACGTACCCCTGTGTACTGTTGGTTCAGTTGATGAAATGGATACTGTTAACGATAGGCCTTTAAATACCTATGGCGACAGTATTAACATTGAGAAGGGAGTGGAAGAAAGCAAGGGATCCAACATACAGAAGAATGATGTTAGCACTGGAAAACAGTCTGTTAATGCTGTAGTGCAAATGTCTACAGTGTCAGATGGTCCTAAAACTTCTTCTGGTCCTGAAACACCACATGCAGAGGCTGGAGTCACTCCACCTTTTTGCTCACCAATAGAAGATGTTGAAAACAATGCGGTGGAGGATGATGTGTCTCATGGAGGATCAGAAGCAGAGCGGAATATTCAACTACAAAAGGATGACTCATTTTCTGTCAAGAGAAGTTCTGAGAAAAATAGGAGTGTAGGGACAGGAATTGAAAATCAATACTTGTCTAGAATTGTTGACTTGTCACCAGGTAATATTCCAAAGATTCTTCTTTCCCGGCTGAAAGAAAAGAATGGAGCAAAAAGGTGCCCAAGTATTCGCCTATTGAGAGTCAACTCACCAAAGAGCTCGACTGGCTCAGACCCAGAGTATGTGTGCTCTGTATCAGATACTGAAGCTGGAACACCTACCCAAGATGCAAACACTGTGGATTCTGTCTTTTCAGATTATGCTAGTAATGACAACATTGGATCACCAAACACATCTCACAAGAAAAAGCGTACTAAGCAGAGGAATGTTAAAATACAGTGTTCGACTGAGGATTCCACACCTAGCGAGAAAAATATTAATGCACTCATTGGTGAAGTTGAGACAACAAATACCAGTCATTTTGATGTAAAATCTATTGATCAGCCTCCAATCCATCATCAAGCTTCCACTGAGAGATATGTGGCATGGCACAGAGATGAAGAGATTCTAATTATTAATGAAGTGATTTCTGAAATTGTGTCTGAAGTATTGAAACAAGAGGCGACCACTGGAAAATTTGGGAATGAAGAAGATGCCATCTTTGAAGGAACTTGTGAACCAGATCCACAGTTGCATGAAGATGGAGCCTTGCAAAAGAATACAGAACCTACCTCTGATGTATCATCTGGATATATAATATGCAGTGCATCAGAACATCTTGTGTCAGAACAGAAAATGCATAGTAGTAATGAACCACCTGTAAATACAGTGTCAGAGAATAATATGGAAGTGGCCTCTTCCATTTCCTTATCTGATCCAACTGCTCGGAGAATTATTTCTGTCGAGGAAAAATGTTCTGAAGACTTCAGGAAGGAGTCAGAGGAGATATGTGCACCTCACAGTGAAGACCCATTAACAGGTGAGTCTCCTGTGACTGAAATGCCACCTGATGCGCTCGAGGTGATGGAAGATATAGCCCTTTCAGTGGAGGAAGACAAGGCAATTGAAGACCTCCAAAAACAGCCAGTATTATCTGAATGTGACATCCTAGAAACAGATAGAGCAATAATGGCCGATGCCTGTCAGCCACAAGATCTTTCTGGGCACCATAAAGATACAATTATGGGAGATGCGGTGAATGTGCCAGCGGAGCCCCCCATATTTGATGGAACCATCTCCAAGGGGGAAGAAAGGTATATGCATGAGCCACCCTGTAATGAACCAGAGAAAGGAACGACTGCTTTTGAGAAGCAGGTTTCAGTTACCTCAAGTAGTGTGATCCAAGCTGAAAGCGCTGGTGACAAGGAATGCGTGAGAAATGAGGGCACTGATAACCAACTGGAAGAAGAAGTAGAACAATGCAAACTAGATGTTTCAGTAGAATTTAAGTATGAGTCTGAAAGGAGTAAAATTGTTGAAAGCAGTGATGCTTCATTTTCTGGGGACTTGTCAGAAATGAAATCAGGTGAAGAAGATGCTTTGAGCATCTCATTAAAATCTACGTGTCCTGAGAAAGAAGGTGTACTGGAAGGACCAACTTCCAAGAGCCCTTTAAAGATAGCCTTGTGCTCCAATACCCATATTGGACAAAAGACCCAGTTAGCATTTTGTGATAATCATCCTGTAGATGATGAACATCAAACAGAATGCAAAATAAAAGAAGTCTCTGAAGAGCAGTCTTCACTCAAATGCGTTGAAGGAGAGCTTTCAGAGAGTATCAATGAAGAGAAGACACGTAGTGATTCTTCATATTCTTTAAATTCTCACCATGATAGTCACTCAAGAGAAAATCCAAATAATTCTCAGCCTGTAAGCCCAAATCCAACTACTCCGTTAGAAACTTTATTGTCAACACAGGATGAAATTCCAGAAGAAATGAAGTCTGGAGAGTCAGTTGCCAAAAGTAACTCGAACATAGAAGAAAACTGTGAATTTGTTGCTACTGCACCTGGCAATGCATCACTGTCAGATGAGCCTATCAGTTCTATTAGTACTTGTGTTGAAGCAACTGGTGTTGAACCAACTACTACACTCTTACCTACTCCTTCAGATGGCCAATGTGATGGTTCAAAGGAAGGTGCCACAAATTCTGAGATCTTCAGTGATCTAAATTCTGAAACTGGACAGTCTCCCTTGAAAATTTTACAGAATGACACAGCGGTTAGAGAATCAGTGACTTGCAGTGAATTGAAGCCCAAAGCAGAGGATTATTCCTTAAAATGTCCGCAAGATATACCAAGCAGCACCGTGGTTAGAGAGTGTGACTCCAACACAGAACTGGAACTGGATGCAAATAAAACTCCTTCGGAATTCATGCATGAGTGCCCAACGGAAATAACATCCGTGGTATCAGACACCTGCCCTGAACTAAAGCCTGAAACTGAGAGTTCTTGCAAACAATCCTTGGTTGAGTCGCCTAAGGAAGCTATGGTGGAAAGCTCTGATCCCAACCCTAGTATTGAAAAGCTTTCAGAAAATTGCTGCAGTGAATTGTCTGAGAAGACCTTGGTAGCTAAGTTTGAGACTGGCTGTGAACTAAAGACAGAAGCTATATTAACAGACTCTGAGACTAGCTGTCAACTCGAACCTGTAGCGGGGAACTCTTCATTTGAATACCTTCGTGAACTGCCTTCCCCTGATAATTTTTGTGCTCTCTCTCCATCCAGACAAATTGGTGTTCAGGTTGAAGAAGATATGGACGTGGCCACTGCTGATAAAGATACTCAAAGCAGTGATGATAGTTTCACACTCTCAGATGAAGAAAGAGCTTTTCCCGACCACCGAAAACCCAATTATGATGTCAGTCGTATTCCATTGCCTGAAGAATGCGTGAAATTAAATAACCGCATCTTGAAGGCAAGATGTCGAAAAAGGCATATTGAGCATTCTAGTGAGGATAGCAGCAGTCCAAAATCAGCCAAGCTCAGTGATGAATCATCCACATCAATTGGTGTTCAATGCTCAAAACCTTTAGATCTAAAAAGGCTGTCCGGACTGAAAACGAAATCAAGTCAAACTCACAAAATAAAAATCAATTTGAAACCTCAGTCTGAGGATCTCAAAGTGTTAAATTCTTGTGACAGTCAGACGCTTATGGAAGTTGTTGATGAGGTGGCAAAAGTTCTAGACAACAGCAGTGATCTAGAATACTCTGAGAACACATTGGAAGAAGAGGCTGCCCCACCAGGAACTCCAAACGCAGCGGCTAGATCTCAGAAGAGAAAGCCTTGGAAGAAGCAAAGAAAATTTCAGGACAAGTTAGATGAAGATGTGGAACACCGTGTGTCTGAAGAGTTATGTGAAGGAAGTGATGCTGTAGTTTTTCCCAAAGAAGACTGTGAAACAAACTTTGTTAAAGAACCAATTTCTAAAAAAAGTGATGGAACCAGTAATGATTTGAAAGATGAAAGGTATAAAGAAGATTTTATAGAACAATCAGAAATTATCTCTGGGCATGAATGTTCCAGTGTTTTGGTGGTGCCTTCAGCGGTAGCTGAGGTAACTGGCATGAACGTGACAGACATCTGCGGTGGTGTGGTAGTTAATTGTGATCTCAGTGACAATCCAACACTGCCAAGTCTTTCTGAAATGAATAGGGATGTTGGGACCAATTTGGGCATTCCTTTATTGGAACGAAAACCATTTTCTGGAGTTTCTGATGAATGTGATGTGCATACTAAAATTGACCAAACTTCAATAACTTCTAGTCTGTGTATTTCATCTTCAGATAGTATCTCCACATCTGAAAAAGATGAGCCAGTTATTGCAAGTAGTCTCAAACCTTCTAATGCTAGTGAAAATTTTAAAAATTGTTTACCTAATCATTCCAAGGAAGAACGAAAATCAAGGATATGTGAGTATGATCACATTATCCCCCACGGAAGGAACACTCCAGATTGCAATATACATGATGATGCTTTTCAACATGAAAGTTTACCACTTAGGGAAATGTTACCTGTGACACAGGTCTCACCACCCGAGGACACACATGGAAAAACTGAGCTTGAAAAGCAGGCTTTGACTTTGTATGTTGGCTCTAATGAGGCAAAATCTGAGGTTTCTGAAAGTGTTGATTTTCAGAAGAAGCCGTCAGAAATCATTGTTCCTGGAAATAGTGATGAAAATTCTTTAGTTAACAATATTAGTAATTCTTGTGATTCTATAAAAATTAACCATGAAAGTAATGATGTAAATGAGTCTGAAGAAGTGTGTTCAAATAACTGTATGATTGAATCTGCTATACAAGCAGACAATGACCAACTAGAAAAGACTGAAAGTGAATGTCCTGGTTTAACAGAAAATTGTGGTGCTACAAGTGAGGAGGACGACAAAGATATTTGTGATATCCATGAACGAGAAAATGTGCCATGTGCTGCTACAGAAAAGAAAATTATTTCTTCATCTGTGGTAGAGGAATCTTTTGTTTCTTATTGTGAGAGCCAGGAGGAAAGTACTTCTAAACGTCCAGAGTCTGTCAATATATTTACAACAAGTGAAGAAATGGATATCTTGCTTGAAGAAAAAACGACTCCCATTGAAACTGTGGGAGAAACTTCTTCCCAATCTGTATCCGAGTCCGTGCACTGCAAATTAAATGATGACCAAAGGCCACCGGAGGAAGTGGGAGAGATGGATTGTGGAGGTGCGGTGTCACTGGAGCCCCCCGATGACGTTCATCTGACTGTCGGGAAGAGAGTGTACAAGTTATCCGAGAAGTGGCAGACGGTGTGTTTTGATGACAGTGACGACCAACCCACAGATGGACCTGCGCTTCCCGAGGCCGTCGAGGCCTCCACCGCGTCCAACGGCCGCATTGAGTCTGAGGGCTGTCGAGAAGATCTTCATTGCTCTCCCGTGGAGGCCGTGCCGAAGTCCGTGGCTGTGACTGAAGTGCTGACTGAGGCCGGGAACGAAACGGTGGCCGAGACCGAGACGGTACCCGAGGCCCTGCACGAGAGGGTTACAGAGATCGTGCCTGAGGCAGCGCCAGACGCCTTGCCCGAGGCCGTGGCCGTGCCCGAAGCCGTGCCCGAAGCCGTGCCCGAGACCTTGCGTCAGACCGAGGCCGCGCCAGAGGCCGTACCAGTGGCCGTGCCCGAGACCTTGCGTCAGACCGAGGCCGTACCAGTGGCCGTGTCCCAGACCGAGACCGAGTCGGTAGCCGTGCCGGTGGCTGTGGCAAAAGCCGTGCCCGAGACAGAGGCCGTGATTGAGATAGAGACCATGGCAGAGGCCGTGTCTGAGTCTGTGTCCAGTGCCGTGACCGTGGCAGAGGCCGAGGCCGGTGCCGTGATTCAGGAGGTGATCGACGGCGAGGTAGACGCCGAGGCCGTGACCGAAACCGTGGTGGTCGAGCCCAACGCCGAGGTCACGACGGAGGCCAACACCGCGGACGTGGTCGAGGACGCGGCCGAGGCCGTGACCGAGGGTGCAGCCGAGGCCGCGGCGGGAAGGAGCCCAGGCCCGGCGCCCCCGGGCACAGACCCGGACCTGCCACCCCTGGACGCCGTAGGCCTGGACGCAGCCAATGCGAGCCCGAACTCGGACTCGGACCGCGAGATGCCCTGCCTGCAGCCGGTGTCCGACGCCGAGCCGGCCGCGCCAGCGCAGGAGGTCCTGGTCGCCACGGCCGACGTGTCCCCCCGGCGCGACCCCATCACCAGGACCCCCGTACCGACGGCGGCCCCCAGGAAGGAGATGCCCGACGTGAGGCTGGTGGACAGCGACGGCACCGACAGCGACGACTCGGACGACAGCGACAGCGACAGCGGGAGTGACACCGACTCCTCCGCGGGGCCGGCCCGGAAGCGGAGGCGCGGGGCCGGCGGCGACGCGTCCGACTCTGACGAGGACTCCAACGACGACGATGACCGCGCCGAGGGACGCTCCCCCGTCGGCGTCGTGCCCGCGGAGGCCCAGGCCGCCGAGGGCGAACCCGCCGCCGAGGACGTGATCGACGCCGAGGCGCTGACGGGAGAGGCGGCCATCGACGAGAACGAGGAAGCGTCGCGCGCGGGCGCCGTCGGCGTGGGCTGCATCGAGATCTCCGACATCCGCACCGTGCCGGACGACCTGACCGAGTGGAGCAGCGCGGCCGGCGACGCGCCCGTCGTGTGCAGCTGGCCCTACGTCGAGGAGGTGTTCTGCTCGGAAGAGGTCGTCCGGGAGGAGGTGGTGGAGAGCGTGGACGTGGAGGAGGACGACAACGACGAGGAGGTGATGGCCGCGGAGAGCTCGGAGGCGCGGCACTTGCCGGAGGTGGTGGAGGTGCCCGAGGTGCGCTGCAGCCTGAGCTGGGAGCGCGTGCTGCAGGCCGGCGAGGGGCTGGTGCTGGGCCCCGCCAAGATAGAGGTGCGCCTCACGGACCCGCGGCCCACGAGCTCGCCCGACAGGGACCCCGGCCAGGGGCGGCGGCGGTCGCGCAGCGAGGGCAACGCCTGCTCCTCGAGCTCCGTGCCCTGGAACGTGGTGGACAGGGACCGCAGCGCCGACTCGGTGGCCAGCTCCCGCTCCTGCGCCTCCCAGGAGGAGAACAACAACGAGCCGCAGAAGAGCGGGCCCGTCATCAAGGTGAACAAGCTCATCCTCCGGCGGCCGCACCCCGGGCCCCTGCTCAGCCCGCCCAGCTGCAGCGGCGACCGGCCCGACCCCGACCCCGACAGGTGAGTGCTCCCCAGTAGGCTATGCAATCGTCGTCATTTCTATTTTTATTATTGGCATCAGCAACTAAAGCGTCTTCTTCGCTCGCATTTCCGCATTTTCTACTCCCGTCTTGTCACACACGTTTCACCCTCGTTCCCCCGCTTTTCCTGTCCACAGGGAATCCCCGGACAGCGCGCACGCGTTCAAGACCAAGGGCGCGCTGAAGAGCTATCAGATGGAGTCAGCGGCTCGGGGCGGCGCGGACGCGGACGCGGCGGCGGGGCGGGGGTCGCAGCCCAGCCGCGGTCGCGGCCGCGGCCGGCCGCGCGGCAGTCGGAGCCGCAGCCGCTGCAGCAGCCGCGGCTGGTACTCGCAGCTGTCCCCCGCCTCCGCCTGCTCGACGCCCTTCCGGTCGCCGGGGGCCGCCGTGGGACCGGGGATGGATGGGGAGGTGCCCAAGGTCATCATCAAGCGGCAAGCGTGCCGGGACGACCCGCTGCCGCCGCTCCCGCCGCGCGCGCGCTCCCCGGCCAAGACCCTCAAGCTGAGCCTGAGGCCCGTCGTGGTCCTGGAGAGGAATCCCATCGTCGACGCCATGGCGCTGCAGCTGATGCGGCGCAGGCGCAGAAGGGAGGGCCGCGAGCACCGGTCCCCGCGCTCGCACAAGCGGTCCCACAGCGACAGGGACCGGGATGGGAACCGGGACAGAGACAGAGACAGAGAGCGAGACCGGGACCGTGGGCGGGACAAGGACAGGGACAGGGATCGGGGCCGGGGCCGGGATCGGTACCGGCCGCTGCAGATCCTGGCGGAGGTGGCGGAGGGCCTGAGGCCCTCGCCGAAGACGTCCAAGCGCCGCAGGACGGACGACAGGCACAAGCAGCGGCCGAGGCAGGCCGAGGACGGCGCCGAGGACGGCGCCGAGGCCAACCAGGGCCACCTGCACGTGACGGATGTGCTGAAGCGGTGGCGGCCGCCGGAGGCCACCCCCACGGGCCAGGACACGCCGATGCCGACGGGCTCGCCCTCGCACTCCCCGCCGCCGTGCCCGTGCCCCTGCCCGTGCCCCGGCGCGGACCCCGAGCTCCGGCCCTGGAGCCGGACCCCGGAGGCGGCCAGCTGCGCGCCCCCCTCCCCCGAGGCCGTGTTCTGGTGCGGGGCGTGCAGGACCGACGTGCCGGCCACGGAGCGCGCGGTCCACGTCAGGCAGCACCCCTACCAGTGCCAGCGCTGCTGCCAAGCCTTCGCGTCCCAGGTACGTGAGGCACGGGGAGGCGCGGCCGTGACCGGGCGCCCGACGCGCACCGTACCGTCGTCTGTGCTCAGAGTCTCATGGTCTCACTCCGTCCTCCGCAGGGCGACTTCATTCAGCACCTGAGGGATGAACACCCCAACGAGGTGGAGGTTCACCACTGCCTGCTGTGTCTAGAAACGTTCCCCACCGAAGAGCAGCACGCAGAACACATGAAGGTAAGAGACGCCCGTCTGTCCCGTTTCGTTTTATTTTCCCCGTTGTATCACTGTGGCCGAACTGAGGTTTCCTCGTGTGCGCAGGGTTGGACTCATTGCCACATGGAGCGGTCCCAGCGGCGCACAATCCATACTCTCTTCCGATGGTTCACGGGCTCGGACTGCCCCCGTCTGAGCCCCCTCACTCCGGAAGACTTGCGGGCCCTGGACTTGCTGCCTAATGACTCGGGTGCCATTCATTTCTACCATCAAGCCACGCCACTGCAGCTGGCTGAAGAGGTTTGTGGAGAAATATCCATCTCCCATCTTCATTTACAGTGTGACAGAATCCTTGGAACTAATTCTTGGATCTTTTTTCAGGGCGTGCATCTGGCACGCAACAACTTGTCTGAACGATCCGGAAAAGGTACACCACCCCAAGAATAATGTTGAACATTTGTTAACCTTTTGTGATAGATTTTCCAGGGTGTTTTTGGTTAAGTGAGTTACCATTGAGGGGGCATAAGCAGTTGTCTAAATTGTGCCCGTCTCAAGATTTATTTTTAATCCACTCGTGGACTTGTTCTGTACAAATGCATCTTTTAGTGTTGATCAAAGATGATTGATGGGAAGAAGAGCTTTGTACCTCTATGGGACCAAAATAGTGAAGAGAAGAACGTGAGGTGTATATAAGAACATGGAATTTTCAGTAGGTTTTCATTGTATTATGTCATATATTTTATTTTTATCTGAGGATTAGGTGTTTATATCTAATTTTGTGATGTGTTTTGCTGGTTCAGCAAGAAATGGCTCAGAGTAATCTGAATATTGACCTCATTATTGTATCTCTCTCATTCTTGTCATTACATGGAAGTCATTGTTTAGTCATTATTTTTTTAGTACAGTAATTTTTTTAAAATGTGTGTTGTTATGCCATAATTTGGCAGGATTCTGTCAGAGTTTATGTATTATACTATGTACATAGTTTGTTTTTAGAACTCTAGTTTTGTTTGGGTGTTAAGTTATGCGTTGTGTTTTACCACGTGTTCATGCACCTGACCGAGTTTTAGTCATTTTGAGTTGTACAAGTAGTATCTGTTAAATATTTCAAAGCTTTACAGAGGTTTTCCCACCATATTTGCATGTGATCTCTTGTTACCACAGTGAATGGAATATTATGTTACATTTCGTGCCTGGATGAAGGCAGGAATGTTTGCTCTACATCAGCACCATGCCTTGCCTCACCTGAAGAATGAGTTGGCTGGATTCTTTGTTTTGTTTTCAAATTCTACTTAAAAGTCTGTTCTTAATATCTCAAAAAGGTGTTTTTAAGATTTTGTGATTTTCTGAAATTGGTATTTTCAAAAGTTTTTCTTTGAGAACTTAAATTTTACTGTTATATTCTAACTTGTTGATTTCAGCTGTCGTGTATAGTTGTTAATTGGTTCCCTTGCGTGAACGCGTTGCCTACACTGTTGCCTTCTCTAATTACATACACAATGAATGTGTTTGAATTTTACACATCTCTTTTATTATGACTGACATAAATTAATTAGTGGTGTTTTACCCATGCACCTTCCTAGATGTGTGTAAGTTTTCACACAAATTACAGTTCTGTGATTGCCCTTCTTGAAAGTTCTTCACAGTGCCAATCCTTGGCAATTCTTAATTTTTGTCCTTGCATTCTATTCTAATATATTTTATTCATTGTTGACTCATTGTTACCAGTCATGGTGTATCCTTATGTACTCATATGAATGCTTAAGATGCGTCAGAGTTTTAAATGAGTTTATCAAAGACGCATATTGTGGAAATTTACAGAAAATTTGGCTTTTAAGGTGTGGTGTTCAGACATTGTGATGTTAATCATGTTTGTTGGTGTATGGAATGCAGAAATGTAGTGTAAATGTAACTCAGAATTTTGCATAATTTGTCTGAGATATAATGTAATTTATGTTTTGTGTTTCTTTCTTGTAATTTTAGAGTGAATACATAGTATGTTAGTCATTATTTGTTGATACTTTTGTAAATTCTATGTGTTTTTGTGATGTGAATATTGCTGTGCACTTCACCTCAGTATCTTTTTCATTGTTAAGTTTGAAAATGTTATACTTATATCCAGATGATATATGATATCACAAGAAGTACCCTTGATGTTTTGCAAGGAAAATATTATTGTAGCCAATGTACCATGTATTTTCTACTATATTTTTTTGTGACATGTCTCTGTTTTGTGAACTTTCTGTTTGTTTGTTCTTTGGGATTTTCTATCAAACTTTTCTTTTTTTTAATGTTGATTTATGTTGGTGTGGTTCTAGTTATGTTTAGAGTGCCTACTTTTATGGAAACATGTTTGTTCAGAACCACGTTCTCTTTAAAGGATTAGTTGTACTTTAAGATATCATGCAGTTGATAAAACCTACCAGTAAGAGTCTGAAATTTTTCAAAAACCATCCAAATAAGAATAATCTTATTTGAAGTTTGATCACATCTGTGCCTTATTGAAATAGTTGAAATTGTACTGTAATGTAAGTCATCAAGCAATGAGATCCATCATGTATTTTAAATGCTTTACACCATGGTATTAATTCATGGGACCAACTGGTTGATATTTTGCTGCTTGACTTCAGTACGAAGTGGGTAATTGACAATATTGAAAACATTGTTAATGTTTTATTAACTGTTTAAGTGGTGGTAGTGGAATACTTTGGCCAAGGGGCGTGCAATAAAAAGTGCTCTTAATTTTAATTTAAGCAGTGCAGTTCTGCCTCAACTTTTGGATTATGCTGCAGTATGTACTGTTGATTGAAAACCCGATGCTTGATTTTAGTATGGTTTTCCATCTCCAGTCAACTGCACTTTATGCGTTTTTGTCAATATTTCCAAGGTAACTAACTCAAAGAGAACTTTGTTGGATGTTTCATCATTACTGTGCAAACAGATCTACAACTGGTTTTCAGCATCCGATGTTGCAGTTGTACACACAATGAATTTTTTAGAAAGGGTAAGGGTATTACCTAAACGTGTGTGATTTTTAACCGAAGACTTCTTTCAGAGCCTTGCCTTGGCTACCTTTTTAAACTGTTTGCTGTGCTACATTTGAATTTGGGTCCTAGGTAAAGAAAGATTCACCTACTGTTTGCACTTTTGTCAATTATTTAAGTGTGCTGTGATAATATGCATTGTTGCATGTATGTAAAATAAGTTTTTGCAATGATGTGGATACTATCTTCTAACTGTATTTGTATGGTGTCTGCACCAACATTCCTTGTGTGTGAATGGTGTCTGCCAAATCCACCCACTGCATCATAGTCTTTCCTCAATCCTCAAAAGAGCAGTTTAACATGGGTTTGGCGGCCAATAGGTGATCCTCACACAAATTCTAACAACCAGACAGGCTGGTTGTCCGTTTCCTAATCAGATTTTTATAGTTACCATCTCTTTTATTCTCTTGGTTCAGCCATGTACAAGGACTGTAAGCTGTGTGCCTCTCTGAAATCTGTGGCTTCCCGTACAACTTGATGCTACATATTAAATCCTCCTGGAGAGAATCTGTGGAATGCATTCCTTTTATTGTTGTGCGGAGATCGCTCACTGAATGCCAGCTCTTGTCTTAGGAGAATGACAATGGCCAATTCCACAATAACAGTAAATAGAAAGAATAATTTAGTTTCTTTCTGGATATTCTGTACAGCGGTAGTGATTCAGGGCACATCCATTCTTTTCATTAATTTTCTTTATATATTATTTGTGTGAAATGTTTTATTGTTCCTTGCTGTGCATTCCTTGATCATGGGTGGTCTCTATGTGATGATTTAGGTCATACTTAAGGCATAAACTAGCCAATACTGAGGAAGGCAATTTACTGAAGTTGACAAGCTCTGTAGGTACCATCATACCTTGTCACTATGTTTTTGTCATTCCAAGGTATAGTCATTCCAATTTTGTTATTTTAAGTTACTCCTGTAGGTAAATGTATTTTTATTTTTGTGTTTGTTGCATCTTCCGTTTTTCTCACATTGTGTGACTGTGTGTCAGTGTTATTGAAATCGGGAAAATTGTACTTAAATTTCCACAGGGAATATACGAGCCCAGTTGTTGGCTTTAGTCTGAACTTAGGTATTGTCCTCCCTTTCCCCATCCGCCCCCCCTTTTTTTTTTCCTTTTTGTTACATTTTGATAATATCATCTTTCCTTTAGTGATGAATGCCATTCCCCGAAAGTAAAGCATTTTCTAAAGAAGAGGATTCTTATGTGTTGTGAATGGTCGTCTGTTTAGCACCGTTTGCATGCTAATTGAATAAAGAACTTCGAGACTTGTTATTTACGAGTGTGGTTTTCTCCTCCTCTCCTAACACTTGTGATGCAGATGCGCTTTCGACCCTTCTCCTCCTCACTCGTTGGGCAGGGTTCACTGCCTCTGTTGTCAGCACACCGTTCCCGGGCCCCTCCTTCCCTTTTTTCATTCTTTCCTTGCAAAGGAAAGAGCATGGATAATAATGCACACTTTCAAACTCTTTCTTTATCTTTTTATTCAGATTTGTGAATTTCAATGCATTTGCCTACAAGAGCACAGCATTCAAGCTAGGCCTAATGCCTGTACTGAGCATACTTACAAAGTCACCATTATGTCATACAAACAACAAATACCAAGGATGTGGCCCCCGAGTAGGCAGAATGCATGTGTGATAAAAAAATTAAAAATAAATATTTTAGTGTACTAATTTTACAGCACATGATACATTTACAACAAATATCCAGTCTAAGCAGCCAATTTCCTTACATTTCTAAATAAAGAGCAATTTACTCTGATCGACGCACAGAATTTGAAAAATATCTTCACTAAATAGTTTGTTAAACAAGACGCACTGGTAAATAAGGTGGGCCATAACATGACCTGCATACAGGATGTGAAGCCAATGTTTTGAGGTTACTTAAAATATTTTTAAAAAGGGCAGGAAAGTTTCCTCTCTTCCTATTTCAAACTTGTTTTTGCCGCTACGGTGTAGTGAGCTGCCATTGACAATGAGGCTCAGCATCAAACAAGAATGGATAGGTTGAGAACTTCAAAATACATAAGGAAATTTCAGAGGGAACATCCACAATGCTTTCAAACAATGAAAACAGTGGAACAGAATTTATAAAAATCCTGGTTTACATTTCCTTCCTTTAAAATTCATAGTCTCATTACGTTTCAGTTAAGTTGGTGGTTTACTTCCACGAGGTATCAATGGTAAAAATGTCATTTACAAGTCAATTCATTGTCATGCGCTTGTCATTTCAGAGTCACAGAAATGACCCAACGGTGCAACTCCACAGCCAAAAGAATATCAGAATCAACATGACAGCCCAGATACACAAGAAAGTTGTAACAATGCAACAGTCACAAAATTTCATTAAGAAAATTGCTAATAGCAGATAAAAAACAGTGGCAATAAGAATGTTTAAATAATTTGAGGTGTAAGCAAAATTCATCATTCGGCAAGGACCTGAACTTTAAAATACAACAAGCTAGATCTATAAAATCATTCACAATTTATCGTTACACCTTTTTTTTCTAAAAAAAAAATAATAAAATTAACACAACAAAAACTCGCTGATTACTCATTTACAACGCACATAAAAACAAAGGCAGAATTTAAAATTTGATTTACAAAAAACTCTCCTCTTCCTCCCATTCTTTAAGCAAAATTAATATTTACAAGCCAACAGCACCTTAGAATCATTCCCTACTATTGAAGTAATTTAAGGAAAATGAGCTCTAATCAAGACATGTAGGCAATTCAAACAGGATCATAAAATACAATCTGAATCTCAGAATATCACTTCCTTCTCTGTGTACAATTGTGTACACGTACATAAACTTCTCTAACCCCATACATATTTTGTACATGTGTACACTAATTCTTGTCTCAAACAGTCAAGAAGCACACACATTCAAGTAAATAACATTAATGTGAATTTTGGATAGATTGCTGGTGGGAGAAATTACTCTTGTGGCCAATGGGGCCAATGTATCATGGTTTCAACTAGAATAAGCAACTAAAATCATAACAATGAGGAGTGACAAATTAATAGTAAGTTTTAAAGAAGCCACAGAGTTGGTGTCAGAGCATACAGGGACAAAGCACGATGCACAAAGTCAATCAACCTCAGTGCCCAAGTTCAGGTCAGGCTTTTTTCTTCCCCCTGGAAGGACTTCAACATACTGCACAGGCAGTGAAACTAGAGGTTCAAATACAATAATTTCTGAAATGGAGACTCCAGCATAGCTCATATGTAGCAATGATTAGGCATGCGCCACCCTTTAAAAAAATATAAATCAACCAAACCACAAATTGCAAAAGCAGAGTCCCTACAATTATCAGTATTTTGGTACAAAATAGAAAAAGTAACTTAAAATCACTTAATGCCATTCAATAACTCCTCTTGAGTCAATCAAAATCAACTTGTGCTGAATGGTAATAAAACACATAGCTAAGCCTCACAGAGGATCAGAAAGCAAACAAGAGCTTCAATCAGAAGCAATTTGGGGAGTATTTACTATTTCCACTCACTAGGAAGTTATGCTAAAGCCTCTCCAGTGACATGCACAATGGAAGATTTATAATAATGAAAGGAATTGGCAGCGATTTAAAATGAAATTTAAAATTCACATAGGAAGATGAGTTCATTTCAGATTGAGGAACACAATGGAAAAACAATTCATGTCTCCGAGCGAGTAAAAGCACAACATGACCAAATAACGTCCATAAAAACTTTCTAGAAGCATTTTGAAAGGCAGCTCATTTCACATGATCTGTAATTACACACGCCTCATAGTAAAAAATATGTTTGCAATAGAGCTGTGATGTACTTTATCAGCCACATCCTCAATCCAAGCCAATCGTTAAAGGGTTGAGGCAGTCTTGAGTTTGGAGAAAGAAGTATCGGCAGTGTCTGTAACACCCCAAGCAAAACAGATAGTTAATGAACACAAAAGCATAGTAATGTGAACAATTCATTGATTTCATAATCTTTGAAGGTTATTACCTTCATTTCTTGACTATCTAAGCATCAGCTACTTTTTTATTCTTTTCCTTTTTCTTCTTCAGGAAGGACGGTGTACGCAGACCCTTCTTCTTCTTCTTATCCTTTTTCGGAGAATCTTCTGACATGTCCTTTGATGTTGAGCCCTTAAAGCATGAAAGAACACCATAAGCATTGCATAAACTATGCCAGAACTGCTTCTAAATTTGGCAACACCTCAATTCATGAACTTACATGGCTAACTTCTTTGCTGCTTTGGGAAATGGTACTTTGATGTGCCTCTGAATGATCTCCATTCACAGTATTTTCTCCTGTTATAAGCAAGAAAAAGGATGAGCCACATGTAAAATAAGAATGAGAGAACGGTGTGACCTATCAACAAAAGCAGAAGAAAAAAAAAAAGAAAAAAAAAGGAAATTGATGAAGGTGATTCCCTGGTAGCACCCTAGAAGTATTTACCTCCACCCCACACATATATGGACTTACAAAAATATGCAGTCCACAAATTTGAACACAACCATCACCTAATCCACAGTGGCATTTTCATTTTGAATGGTAAGTAAAAATAAAATAAAACTGGGCAACACACAAAGAGGGTTGAACCATAAGAAACACCTTCTTTCAAAAGTCCGAGTTTGAATGATGCTGTAATAAAAAATGTACCTCACCTTGTCAAAGCTGATAGATAACAAAACATACAGTTGTGTTAAACGCGATATAAAGATCTATGGTAGTTTTTACCTCCCCTTCCCGCATCACCTTTTAAATGTGGCTGAACACCAACGTGACGGTGGGGAGCATGCACATAAGTGAACCCACCACAAAAGCAAAAGAGGGAGAAGGAATTAAAAAAATTCAGGACCTCAGGCAATGCTGTCTTTAAAGTTACGGAAGTTTCTTTCCACAGCAGACCACTCATATACTGATGTGGTTAATACTGAATGTTTTTAACAGTTTTAAATTGAATGCACACATCAAAGAAGAACAATTATGATTTATTTCGGTCACAACCAGACTTCTATGAGTACAGATGAGCAACAAATTTAAGATCCAAAGAAGTAACAAGTACATGAGATTAAAAGAAGAAAGCCATTGAGTAAATTGACTAGATGTCATTACTTTTAAAAGGAATCAATAGATAAGAGAAAGGTCTAATAGCACTTACAAATACCAAACCAAGTCATTAACTGTCAATAACTTTTAATAAATAGGTTAAGAGAAAAGCAAATAAAATAAACCAAAAGTACAATTCTTTAAGTTACAGTGGGTTGGTCAAAAGAGGTCATGCGCTGGTAAATTACTGGGAAGAAGCATGGTAACTAACGTTTAATACAGGAAAACTTACAGGTGCACCGCAATGTGAATAAGGCACCATCACAGTACTTAAGTATTAAAAAGCTGTTAGGTCCGCGAAACGGCCAAATTTTTATTACAGGTAATAGGAATGCAAGGGGATCACACCACCACACACAAAACTTTCAGTCTTTGGGCAAATCACATAATATTGCATTAAAAAAAAGAGTAGACAATATCACATTGGAGAAAGCTAACTTAGGGGACGACTTTTCGGATAGGCACCAAAAGCAGGCATTTGAAGCATTCTTGCATGTCATGCGCATCAGTAATTTATATTTGTCAGCTGTGGCTCTGAAGCACTCCAGGTTTTCTTCAATGTGAACAGTCTCCCAAGCTCAAGAGGAGATGACTGCAGATTGCACAGAGAATTAATGAAGGGGGTTGAGCAAGAGTGCTTTGAAAGAACCTTTCCCCTTCCTAGATCCAGCTGGGACTCATCCTCTGACTCATCACATATTGTGCTGGCGTCATCCAAGTCGACACCGGCGCACTTTTCACTTTCTGAAAACCCCACATCTTCACTTAAGGTAACAAAACTTGGCCAACGGTCATCGCTGGACAGTGCCATAGGTTTATTCTGTAAAGCGTTAGAAGGGGTGCCGGGCATTGATGAATTTCGAGAGAAGGGATGACAATCAATTTCAATATCACTTTCTTCAATGGTTGACCATAAGTCATCATCTTCAGGCTCAGAGTTACTCTTAGCTAAAAGGCAGGGAGAATAATATTCTTCTCCTGAATCAGAAGCAAATGCAAAGCTGGAATAGGCAGTAAGAGGAGACCCAAATTCTTCAGAGCATGTTCCTGTGGGATCGTACATCGTTTCCCCTGCTCCATTTGGAACGGTCTGATTACCCTCATCTTCCAGCTCAGAAGCCGCTGTTACCATAGTGGCATTGGAAGATCTGGGAGAGTTTAGGGATTCAAAGATTTCTAGGTTACTTCGGCTGATATCATGGAAATATGGAAAGATAGATGGTTCAAAGTCCCAAAATTTAGAGGTGCTGTCCTCGTGAAGGAAACAATCCACATTATCGTTTTCAACCACATCACCAGATGTACTTCTAGTGGCAATGACATCCTCAAGAAACACTGCATTAGTTGCATTGCAGCTATCCTGGTCCAGAGTGACCATGGAATAAAAATCCACTTTCTCATTTGTACCAATACAAATGATAGACTTTGAGTCGCTGGAGAGGCTTTCCAAATGAGGTTTATTGCATTGCACATCAAGTACTTTCCTTCCAGCTTCGGGCAAATCAGTGAGTGATAGAGGGGAACCTTCATTGCTGAAGGGGCCTCCCACAATATTAACGTCCGTCTCCAGAGCTTCTCGACTTGAGTGATTCAAGACAAGCCTAGAGTTGTAGGCGACTTTGTTAGCATTTTCTTGTAACAGGGGGTCCTGGGTATCATCACTAGTTTGACACGTCCTACAACCATCTTGCAATTCCTCAGGGGCCCCCCCTTCTGATGAGAAATTTGGCACAAAGTTTTCACGCTGTACTGACTCAGCACCAGCCTCTTCTTGGTCTGACGCTATCTGACTATCCCCATTTCCACAACAATCAACAATTTCTGTCACTGACATTTCATTCACGGTCAGTTTGTCATGAAAATCAATAGCACCGTTCTTCGGTGTAGCAATGACATCATCCATCGCTGACTCACCAATAATTTTAGACCTCAAAGATGCACACTCAGTTCGTGAACCAGTTCTTTTATCACCAGCTGCACTTTGTTCAGTAACCTCAGTTCCTAGCTCTGATGTACTGTTATCTAAACTGTCATTTTTTGGGATAATGGTCTCATCCCATATTTCCAGAGGAGAGGTAGAACCAGATGTAGCTGGTAATGACTCATTGCTAATACTAAGCATATACTTAGGGACACTAGAACCTTTGACCGACGAAATCCGGACATTTTGTACTTCACTCAAACTTTGGAGCTTAACTTTGACAATCTCAATATCGGATCGGCCAAATGTCTCATTGTGGTTCTCATCTAGGCACCCAGCATCAGAAGATGGCAATGAAGCTACATCAGCTAAGCTGTCCACATCATCGTCAATAATTTCTGTACAAACATTGCTTGGCAGTACTTTGGGTAGGCTGATGCATGACACAACGTGCGACACCTCCTGCTTTTGGGGAACTTGTCTGCCGACCTTGCTGAAGCGGGTGATTGAGCAAAGGGACGGACATGGGGTCGCACTAGCGGACTGCTGGTAAGGTAGAGAGATGTAGGCAGCATGGTGGAAGTGAGGGGGGCGCTGCAGTGAACAGCCAGCATGCGGTTTCTCAGAGGGGTTATTAAGATGCTCTCTCATCTCTTTCTTATCTGTAATGCACGCCAAGGCCTTATTAACAAGTTACAAGCAAACAGTCAAGCCACGAAGCAAAAGGAAGACTTGCTACCACCCAGCAATATGCCACCACTGAAACTGTGTGAATTAGTTTTCAGTCACCACACAATGTAAGAGATCGGAAAATTATATACTGCTGAGTGTTAGCAAACTTGACTGAAGGAGAAAACATCCGAACAAAATGCAGAATTTTGGAAAATTAAAGTGAAACAAAAACACAGTGCACACTTACTTACCATCAGGTAGGGGGACAGGTAGCACAAGAGACCAACAACTTACATACCATCCACCATACTCATATTACTACACCACTAAATTAATACAACATGAACATTAATAAGGATTACCCAATCCCTACCATTACTAAAATAATTTAACTCACCTCTGCTTTGCCGCTTGTTCCTTCCAAGAGACCAGGAACGGCCAAAGCCTCCGGGAGCGACTACAAGGTCTGGTGTTGCTGCATAGCAAAGCAAGCAATTGACAATAGGCAAATAGCACAAAACACAATTGAACACGCACACATGCACAGCATCTAACAGGCGACTTAAACGCTGGCTAAAACCGTTAAATGCAGAAAAAGCCACAGATTTCTGAAAGTTCTGAGGCCGCAAATACTAAGTTCTCAGCAGCATTAACATTTTTTAAAATGACATTGTCCAAGTACTGGCAAGAAGAGAACATAAAAACTAACAATCCACCACCTTTTTTTTTTTTTCCAGAAGTTGATACACGACAGTTCAAATGTGTTACCAGTAGTTGAGAGTATAACAATATGGGATATATTATACCGAGTCTCAATTTACCTTTCTGTGGGAAGCGTGCAGATTTGGATCGTTCCACATGAGCATCAGGGTAATCAGAGTCTTCAAACAAAGGAAACATGCAAAAACTCAATAAAATACAAATTAATTAAATGATGCAAAACAAACAAACAAAAAAATTGCCAATTGAGCACTAAGACACTTATAAGAATAAAAGTGCCCGATTGTGGAGTCGCTTTTTCATGCAAAAGAGTAACACTGTACTGATCTGACAACACCATACCAACATGCATCTGAGCAAGAAAAAGTCATGCAACATACATGCATGCATTATGACTTACCTGGATACACTCGTGTTAGTTTAGATTTTATGACTTAGAGAGAAGAGAAAGTCAAGCACTATAGTGGACAAGACTACTCAGAGATAATCTGGAGTGTTCCAAACAGAAATCAAAAGGCTCCATAGACCCATCTCAACTTCTAGAGTTGATCGAGTCACATTTTCACAACAGCAATAGTAATGAAAACAAATACTAACCATCACTGAGGACAACTTCTGCATGGATGGGTCGTGGCGCCTGCTTAGATTCTATCCGTAACACGCGGCATTCTGCCCAACCACAGAGACACAGAAGTGTTAAAACATAATCCACCATCACAAAGTGAAGTAAGCAGGACATCCACCCAATCTTAGGGGCCAAAACCACCGAGTATCACCACCACAAAGATTGGGGCATTCGCAACCAAAATAGACAAATATCTGAAGAACATATGTTTTTAAAATACTTTTTTTCCCTAGCAAATTAATAAGTTTTTGCTTAGAATACAGCTTAGGCTAGCTTATCCTCACATAAAGCTATTTGAAATAATGATATTAGAAACAGATTTGAAACAATTAAGAAAGGCAATATGTTCCCAGAAATTCTCAATCAGTTTATTGCAAAATCATTTTTAAGGCAAATGGAGTTTAATTTGTGGGTAATGTACACCTCATTCATGCACTTATGTGAAAGTCCCCACAAATAAAATGCTCCAAAAGTAAAAATCCTCATGCAACGTCACATTGTGAACCACCATCACAAAAAAGAGCAAACACACCAACTCAAGACGGTGCAGGTTTTTCCCAGTGAAAAATTGAGGATCAGGTAAAGGGAATAAATAAGTGGCAAAACTTCATCTCATTGAAACCATCCATGTTGGAAGACAACATGGAATCCATAAAATTGAAATGTAAGGACAATGACCTACACCACATAGCTCGAAAGAGGACAATAAAATAGACAACGACTTACCATCTCTACTTTCATCATCACTAATAGGAGATGTGGGCGATTTACCCGTGGGCGGACGGCCTGCTGCTGAAGAAGATAATGCTTCCGATTCTGACTGATCTTCATCATCTAAAGAAAAAAATTGGAAAAAGGAGAAAAAAAAAGGAGAATATTTAGATTCAATTTCAATTTGAATTTAAGGAGCCAGTATGAATTGACTTCTATCTAAAAAAAGGTACTCACAAGGTTCCCCTCTTGCCTTTCTCTGTACTGTTTTCTTATATTCTTCGAGTTCATCATCAGTAATGGTATCGAATGGATTCTTAGCATAGGGCGTCTTATAAACCATTGCATTGTGCTGGAATCCACGCTGAATTATACCCTTTGATGCTGCACCAACAAGTATAACTTGATCACCAGTCTGAGAAATATTGGCATCCTGAAAACCAAACATATTAATGTCTGTTCTAAAGACATAAGCAAATGAAGTGAATTAAACAATTTCACTTAATATACCTGTAATTTTTTAGCCTCTTCCCATGAAACTCCTTCAAGAATATGTGATTGGGGACCAGATGTGATCTTGTCAGCCCGGCGGTTTTCCTTGATCTATGTAAAGTATAGGTACACAGTTAAACAAGGAAGAAAATAAAACATCTTTACACAAGCGGAATTGTAAATAGCGCCTTCCTGATACCGGAAGTGTGAAGACTTACTTGTTGTTGAAGTCGTTTAAACTCCTTGGGGTTGGTGTTTTTGGGAACAAACTGCAATGTGTCGATCTTGACAGGCGTACTGCTGTGGGTGGGTGACCCATCCGCGACCCACTGTAGCAAACAAAACCAGCACATAAGGACCCATTCATTAGGCCACTTTTGATGTGTGTGTGCCTGTTGTATCTAGACTCAGCCAAACTTTAGATATGTGAATTACAAGCGCAGAGAGCAAATTCGGTTGACTTGATACTCTTATCTGCAAGAGTACTTTTAAATATTTTTTAGTCTTCAAAACAAGAAAGTCATCAAGCTCTTCAGGGTCCCTTATGTACTGGTTTTGCTTCAGTATTGCAAAACTCATGATTTGCCCAAGTTTCAAGTGATTGACAAGGTGAAATGTTTATGTAGTTTATGTGAGGAGAGTCCAGCAAACAGGCACACGATTTATCTGTAATGATTTGATCAATAAAAATGTGACACCATGTACTGAGCGGAACTTTAAACTGCAGTCATTATGAAAATAGTCAGCAAATAAATCTACATTAATTGGTATCCAAATGATGTGAATATCGTGAGGAATTTAGAGAATTAAAAGATCAAACAGAATACTTATGCTCTTCATAAAGTCTTTCTTTTACGATCGACACATGATTCCATCCAAAACATTTGATGATGCCACATTACATGATTTCAATGGGAAGTTTAAGCCCACAACCCAATTAATACCCCAACAGTAGAAGGAGATCACCAATATTGATTTACCTCATCGGCATTTGCGTCCACCCACTACGTGAAGAAACAAACATAAAATGAAAACAAAACAAAAAAAGGAGTTAATACAAACATAAATCAAAATGCAACAAGCCAACATAAGTCCACATGGAAGAATGAGGAAGAGATATCAAATATTTCAGAAACAGATAACTCCCCACACTAATCCACACGTGGCTACTAAAGTCAGAAAAATGGAACATAACAAATCAAAACCAAACGAGGTAAGAAAAATTCAACACACAGTTACCAGGAAGACATTACAGACAAATCACTGTGCCAAAAAGAGCACCACAGACTCATTCCATAGTAAATCCCTTAAATATTGAGTTTTTAAAAAGTTTCAAACAAACAATAAGGTTTGCCTGTGATGCTGAGTTTTGTTAGTGTTGCCGCAGTTAATGCGTGTGTGGAGAGCAGAGTGTGCGTTTGTCAGATTAGTGCAAAAAAACAGAAATCATCATAAAAAGAACCAAAAAGAAAGCAGCAAATAACTCGGAAATAAGGTAAAGGCAAAACCCGGCCTCAGAAATAATCTCTGACTAGTGTCTTCATGGTAACAAACTGATAGAATACCTCTTGAACTTTGGAAGAAAATGACAATTAACGAAGTTGGCAACAATAGCATTAAAATTCCTACAGCATTCAAAAATTATTGTTGCACTAATCTGACCAAAAAGTAATGAGTGGTTAAGGAACTTACAGTACTAAGAGACATATATTCATACTCTGATTTAATAAAGATTGTACAAAGGAGGATCAACACATTACAGCAAATTGCTTCACAGCACACCTCCAATGTTGCTATAAGCCTCTGATTTACAGGAGAAAAGATTAACACCTCATTACAAAAAAACCACTACATAATGGAATGCCTTGTATGAGGAGTAACTACCCTCCCAAATGGAATCATAATGAGAATAGTTGACGTTAATGAAACTCATGTCATCACACCATGAGACCAGCCCAGTCTCGTGCCATGTAGTAAAAAAATTAAAAACAAAGAGCAACACATGGATAAATGTTAAAAACTAATATGACTTCATAAAAATGGCAATTGATAAAAAATTGTCCAAAAATGGAAATGGTAACAAATGGAAACCGCGAAAGGCAACCTCGAGTATATGAAGACTAAAATTCATGCAAATTTAACCTAAGCAAGCCTCTTTCACATTATTGCGTGAAGAATGCAAACATCAATAATAAATAGTAATTGTCCACTCTTATTATGGCATTCGATTTACCATATATTGCACACATCATCTCTTATTCACAATCAGAAGAAATAGCACTCAAAGAATGAACTGTATAAATAAAATGAAGATTAAGAATTTCATAATGAAGAAGGGATATGACCAACAAATATATTGAAATAATGCAGTTGATATTTGTAAAACCCAAGAGTGATTAGTCCATGATTCTGTATCAGGAGACAACACAATGAAATGACTAGAGTGAGTATTTCTTCCAGTCAGTCCAAGTTGATGAGCATGACAGATTCTCTCCAATTCAGTTGATACAACAATCAGTAACTAATTAATCCTTCATCAGCACTACACCACCTCTAGAACCAACTACTCTAAATAATCCCAATTTCTCATGAACAAATCACAGAAGATAGGTTGGCAGATAATTGGGAATTAATTGAAACAATGGCAGTGATTGATGAAGATCGATGAGTACACTGGATCAAGGAAACAGTGAATCGCCTCGTAATTATCAAACTCATCTGCCCATCTTCTGTTAAACTCTAAAACCTGCTGGCTTTCCACATGAGTAATGTAGGAGGAAATCAAATTGTGCTTATCATGCTGGGATTAACTTAAGAGGCAACACAATAAGCAAACAACCAAAGCCACTTGGCTAAAAGCATTATCAAACTCATATTTGAGGAATGTACTTCAACATCAAAGCACATGGCTTCAGATTTTGTGGAGATTTAAAACCTTGTCATGTTAATGTGCACAAAGCTTTCAAATCAACAAGACCAAACAGGTGTCATATATGACTGAAAGGGACACTGCTTAATCATCCTTATTTTCAAACTTGATAACCTCTACCTTTGTTATTTTCTTGGGGTCGGGCGTGCCTGTTTCCAGGATTTCCACTTTCTGGTAAACGTTTGGTGAGTTGAGCCACCTCGTGCGGTCGTGAGTTTTGCGGCCTTCCGCCCATTTCTTCCATCCACTGAAACACACCACAAGCAGTCAGTATGAACTAAAAAGAAAATGAATATCCATTCTAATAGAAAAGCAACTTACCCCAGTCGGTAGAGTTCTTCTTCTTCTAGCAAGTATCCAAGCGAAGAAACAGCCGGAGGAACCTCAACGTCATTTCGTGGTCTTGGAGGCTCCCCCTTGATAAGAGGATGCCTGTAGATGTAGCCAGTTCGGAAACCCTACAAAATTCGACAGGTTTGTAACGAATTTGTCTCACACAAACAAAGGAGCCACGGGCTTTCAAAAATTAAAAAATGCATGGACACTCACAGCATTGTCAAGCATACGCATGAGAGCTTCGAATTCGGTACCACCAACACCCCATCGTTTGCCCTTGGCAGCAATGGTGGGAGATGTCACTTCCTTGTCCTTCTCCTTGTCTGTCTTGTCCAGGACAAAGCCATCAGGGGGGCGACGTGCCGCGTCATACACACGCTTCCTTGTTTCATCAGTCAGGAGAACCAAATTGTCAACGCCCATAGGCATGAGCTTAATCTGTGGGAAACAGAATGATCGTCAGTGAAAAGAGATAAGATACGGAACAGAAAATAGGAGTCAAGCAAAGAGCTATTACCTGTGATTCACAGGCCTGAACTGTGTTGTAGACATTGAAGAAAGCTTCCTCTACGGTTTCTCCACAACACATAGCACCATGGTTTGTAAGAAACAGGACCTTGTTATTTGGGCCAAGATTTCGGGAAATCTTGTCCCGCTCTTCAGGTTCGAACAGCCCCCCCTGGTACTGGTGTGAACTCACTTCACCAATCACACATGACTCTTGACAGAGCGGGAGGAGGCCACACTTGAGCGACGACACCTGAGCAATAGAGTGTAGTTTAATAATGCACTTATGCTATGAGCACGTCATCCCGTACATGGGAGAGTGACACTTACAGCAAGAACGGAATTTGTATGAATGTGAATGATACACTTGATGTCAGGACGGGCGGCGTGGATGGCAGAGTGAAGTTGAAAGCTATCCCTGTTAATGCCAAAATTGGTTGTTCCCTTTTCTACAATATTCCCTTGCATGTCAACTTTGACCAAGCTGCTGGCAGTGATTTCATGGTACAACATGCCCCATGGGTTCACCAAAAAGTGCTCCTCGTCTTGGTTTAGTCTGGCCTGAAAATTTTCAAAAACAGGGAAAGACCTTGTCAGCACAAGAACCAGGTACCACTCAATATCAAGAGCGAGCCAAGGAACGTTTACGCACAGTGATGTGATTGTGAATACCCTGGGTCCACCCATAAAGGTCCATGAGTCTGTAGACAGAAGCGAGCTTGCATCGCAGATTCTTCTCCCCCTTGCCGTACCCCATGGACTCCAGCCCTCGAATGTCGTTAATAGGAATGACGCAACTCGAACCTAGAGCGTGACATGTACAAAGGTTTTTTTTATTTTAATAATAATACAAAAAAGAGTGTCCCGTCCCAGAGTCGAGTCGAGTCGAGTCTTACTTCTGAAGACGTTCCCACGGGGGCCGCCGTGGCCCATCATGTCGGAGAGCTGCTGCAGCAGGCCGCCGGGGCCCGCGCCGCCCTCCTTCATCTGCGTGTCGAAGATCCGCTCCAGCTCCTCGCGGAACAGGCGGCTGTTCATGATCATCTCCACGCGCTTCCGCCTCTCCATCTCGCGCACGTCCTGCAAACGCGGACAGTCAGGCGGGGGGGGGGGGGGGGGGGGGGGGGCAGAGAGCCCCGCCGAGCCCCTCCAGGCACGAGGCATTGGCCGGCGGGGTGCGTGTGTCCCGGCCCCTCCCAGCCGCAGTGCACTACTTACCGCGTCGATGTCGGCTGGCCTGATCTTGCCCCTCTCCTCCTCGTCCAGGCCGTCGTCGGCGAAGCCGTTGGTCTGGGGCTGCTGCTGCTGCTGCTGCGGCAGCTGCTCCGCCGCGCTCGTGTCCGCCATGGTGTCGTCTGCTCGCTCAGTCTGCAACAACACCAAGAGAGGGACGCGGTGAGGGGCTGGGCCAGGCGGGGCTCGGAGCGGCGGCCAGGCCAGGGGGGCGCGAGGGCTCGGGTTTTTTTTTCCGGGGGAAAAAAAATCCAGAATTCCAAATAAAATTTCCATAGTTCCCAAAAAAAAATCTGAAATTTTCTGAAATATGTGGACAAACATTGATTTTTTTTTCCCGAGGGCCCTGGCCGCCCGGCGCCCCTTGGCGGCGCGCAATGCACTGCGTCCAGGGCACGTTTGACCTGGATCCCCAGGATCTCGCAAACTCGTCTCCCCCCCCCCCCACCCCCCACACACACGCAGCCGGCGGCGCTGCCTTGCGGTCCGCCTGAGCGCATAGCACCTCCGGGTGTGGCCGACACACCGCACATAAGCACCCACCCCGCCCTCTGGAGGCGACCGCGGTGTGGGGTACGGCGGCAACCCCTCCACGCACGCCCCCACGGGGTTTAGGGGGGGGGGGGGACGGCTCCTCCTCCCACACAAACCACCCTCATGCATGCAGGCGCCACCGCCCGCACCTCCCCAGAGCGCTTGAAAAATTAAGCGGCGAGCTCGGGCCGGGCTCCGGGCCGCGCCGCGCGGCATGTGACGCCTTCAGGCGCCGCCACCGCTAAAAGACGGGCATCATTCCGTCTCTGTCACACCCGAGAGAAGAAAGAGACAAGATTCCCGGGCATCAACCCCCCCCCCCCCCCCCACCCACGCCTCTACCCGATCAAGAACACTGCCGACTACTGCCGGGGTGCGTGCGTGCGAGCAGCAAGCAGGCAGGCGCGTGCGGATATTACGTAACATAAAGAGCGAGCCGCCGCGGGCAAACAAGGCGGGGGGGGGGGGGGGGGCGGCCACGCGGGACGAGAGAGAGAGAGGCAACGAGTATGAGCACATACACCGCGAGCATGAGCACATACCCGCGGTGCAAAACACTCCTCCTGGGCCGAGGCGCCACGGCGCACTGCCCCTCAGCCCGCGGCAGTCGGCCACGCCCGGCCGTATGGACACTACAGTACGGCCCCCCCAAGGCCGAGCGGAGCGGAGCGGAGCGGAGCGGAGCGCTCACATGCACCTCACCGGGGGCCTAACGAGCATCAAAATATTGTCTGGGCCAACATGGCGGCACGGCACCGCACCGCACCACACCGTCCACACGCCCCGCGGCCTCCGCCCGTCTATGAGCCGCTCTGAGGCTCTCTAGCCGCAGACTCGCAGACGCGGCGGGCACAATCTCTCGACGACGCCCCTCCTGCCGTTTTATCGGGCTTGCGGGACGCGGGAGGAGGGGGGGGGGGGGGGAGATGGGCGTCCCGTGTCAGCGAGGAGGGCCGCGGCAGCCGTGGGCGTGGCGGATAGAAAGGTGCGACATCCAACCGGACAGCCGCGGACAGACGGACAGGGCCGGCGACACGGCCGCGAGGCGGACGGCCCTGCGTAGGCCGGGGCCGCCGTGTGCCGGGGAGGGGGGAGGGAGGGAGGGAGGGAGGGAGGGAGGGAGGCTCGGTGTACAGCAAACACGCCCCCCCCCCCCCCCTCCCCTCTGTCAGCTCACCGCCGGCAGGCCCGGGACGGGACGTCTTTTTAATCAAGCGCAGCGCACGGGAGAAATAAAAGCTTCGACCGACCGACCACTTTTAATTAAAGCGCCGTCGTCGTCGCCGCCGCCGGACTGACGGACAGACGCACAAAAAAAAAAAAAAAACGCGAAGAGGCAGTGAATCAGTAAGGCAGACAAAATCGGGGAGCATAGACTGCAGAACCAGCCACCTCACACTCACACACATACAGACAGACACACGCCAAACGGGCTGACCGCAGAGCCACACGGCAGCAGCGCGCGGGGCGCGGTGTCGGGTTCGCAGAACGCTCCCGCAGCCATGAGCGCATCTATAGCGCCCCGCGCCCTGCTCTTCCGCGGCGGGGGATCATCATGTCAGAAGAAGAGGAAGAAACGGGGGGCTCACAGATCAGATGCACCGCGGCGCGGCACGGCACGGCACGTGCGGGGGGGGGAAGGGGGGAGGAGGCGGTGGCAGACCGCACTGACCGGTTCCGCCCCACGGCACGGCACGGCACGGTCGTAGGTCTCTTCGACGCGCGTCAGCGGCACCCTCTTCCCTCCCCGCCCAGCGCCCCCGCCCAGGGCCCCCGCCCAGCCCAGCGCAGGGCCCCCGTCCAGCACGGCCCGCCGCAGCAGCGCAGCGCCAGACAAACCAGTCGGCACGGCAGAGCGGAGGCTGCCCGGGCCGGCGCTCTGACTCACCGCCGGCAATAGCAGCCATAGAGCGGCATAGAGCGGGGGCCGCGGGGGCCGCGAGGAGCGGGGGGGCCCCCAGTCCGCCGTAGCACGGCCTGGCACACGTCCATTCAGCCTCCCGCGGCACACAGCAGCCACAGCCCCGGCCGGCCGGCCGAGCACCGCGACACAACTGAACCGCCCCGCCCCGCCCCGCCTACAGAGCCCTCCGAGGCTCCCTGGCAGCGCAGTGCCGTGCCGCCCGCCGGGTACAAGAGCGCCTTGCGGGCGGCCGGGGTAGGCAGACCCGCACCACACGCGCGCGGCGCAGCGCCGGCGGCTGCCTACCCGGCACGGGGCTCCGGCAGCACCGCCCAGACCTCCTCACCACAGACGGCTGCTTCACGCGTCCACGACAACCCATCTGTCTGTCCGTCCGTCTGTCTGTCTGTGTCTCTCTCGCACACTCCCTAGCCGGACTGCGGCGCGCAGGGAAGGAAGAGGAGGAGGAGGAGGGAGGCGAGCACAAGGCGAAGCGATTAGCTATCGCCGTGAACTCGTCTCACTCTGTGCGGACCGATTAGCGTCGATCAAAAAGGGGGGCAGCGCGCGGGAGCGGAGGGGCGGCATAGATGGGTCAGCGGCACCACCAACAACAACAGTTTGCGGTGGGGCCGCCGGCCGGCCGGCCGGACAGACAGAGACAGTGGCGTGGCGCTTCCGGGGCCGTTCCGCCGCCCAACGTGGAACTGCCACACGGCATGTAACGTGGCGGCCGCGACACGTTCGGGCAGCGGCATCACCAGCACCAGGAGCTCGGTCGTGTCGCGGCCCGCTCGCGTGTCGTGGCGTGGCGCGGCGCGGCGCGGCCAGTTGGCGGAAACCATCAATGACGCTGGTGCGGGCAACGACTTTACTCGCGGCAAATAGCGAGCGCGCACGCACACACACACACAAATGGCAGACGGGGTGGGGGGGGGGGGGCTGTTAGAAGAGCGATGTGCGGCGATGTACAGAGGGAGCGAGAGCGAGGCGTCGGAGACACACACAAACACATACCCTGTTCGCTTCCTCTCACATACGACGATGCGACAGCAGAGTCGCTGGAGGAGGAGGAGAAGACCCCCGCTCTCCCTGATCGCGCCCCCGGACACACACCCCGAACACACCCCCCGAACACACCCCCCGGACACACCCCCCGGACACACCCCCCGGACACACCCCCCGGACACACACCACCCTGACGTGTCCCCCGATACACCCCGGTGTCCGCTGGCCGCCGCCGTGGGGTTTCTCGCCGAGTCCCTCTTCCATCCTGACCCACTTCTACTGCATTCGGGGGGGGGGGGGGGGGGGGGGAAAGAAGGGCTGAAATGTAAAACCACCGGCTCCGCTCCGCGCCCCCTCGACGACCCGTTGCGTCACCGAAAATCCCCTACGAGTGACACACACACACACACAGGCACGCGCACCGCTTACAACCATAAGCGGTGCTCTCGTGGCCGGGAGAGGGCGCCACGGCCGGGCTCACAGACGCTTGCAGCTCATTAGGAACATCGCCCCCTCCCCTCGCCCCCCTTCCGGATCAGATAGGATCAGGTGTCGCGGCCTAACAGGCGGCGGCGGCGGCGGCGGCGGCGGCGGCGGTGCACTGGATAGGGTTACCCACCCGACCACACCGCCGGCAGAGCGTCGCCGTGCAACAAGCACGAGCACAAGGGGCGGCGCCGCGGCGCCACGCGAGCGGCGAGGAGAGGAGAGGTACGCGAAAACAAGCTTCAGAGCCCAGGATTCGAACCCGCCACAGAGCGTGCCTCCCGCCAATCGGGCGCAGAGTGACCCAGATCCAGCCACGTGTGCGCGCAGCCCGCCCGCAACCCCCCAAGGCCACGCGCCGGGCGCCGGGCTCTGGCGGATAGGGGCGCCACCAGGCGCCACCCCGACGGGGAGACACGCGCCGCCCGGACGAGGCGCCGCCGCCGCCGCCGCCGCCTCATCCTCCGGGCTCCCCTCCTCCTCCCTCGAGTTCGCTAGACGCCTTCGTTTTCGGAAGGCGATTTTAAAGTCCGTCCGAGGTGGTCGACGATCACGACCCCCCTCCCCCCTCCCCGCACCCGCGGGTGACTGCCCCCCCCCCCCCCTCTGCAGGTACCGCGGCCATCTGTCCTCGGTCGAACTGCAAGTCACACACCATCCCATCTACGGGCCGCGGGCTGCCCGCGGCGCGGGCCCCGCGCCTCCGCCTCGCAGCGTGCGGCCTCTGGACCTCGCGAACAAAGGACGGAGCCGCGGTGCGGAGGGGGGGCCCGAGCCGTGCGCCGCGCTCCGGGCGGAGGGTGGGGGGGGGGGGGCTCCGCAGGGGGGCAACCAGGAGCGCCTCGCGAGGTCGCGGGACGCAGGGGGCGGCGGCGGCGGCGGCATCTGTTGCCATGCAGCTCCGCCCGCGGACCTCCCACCACCGCCCTCCCCCTCGCCCTCCTCTTTCTCTCACTTCCCGGTTCAGTTTACCTCGGCCAGCCCCCAAAGAGTGCGTCCCTGCGTGGACCCCCCCCCCCCCGCGCCGTGCGGCGACCAGCCCGCCCCTGCACCACGGATGGCGGAGCGGGGCCGCGGCCGGTCCGGAGGGGCGGTCGATAGCGAGGGGGTGGGGGAGCGGCGGAGCGGCGCCTGACCTACTTGGGGTACAGCAGGAGAGTGCCAATCGGCCCGCGTTCGCCGGCGGCAGCGTTCGCCCGCCGTGCCCCCGGGTGCCCCGCGGCCGCTGGAGGAACGCAACGGTCAGGGTCTCAACCCCCCCCCCCCCCCCACCCTACCCCGACCGGGATCACCATCCCCGGACCGAGGCCGGCGGAGGCCACCCTCGACCCCGTCACGGCAACAAACCTCACAACCGCGAGGCAATCGCAGGCGCCCCTGCAGGTAGGCCCCGCAGCCCCCCCCCCCCCCCCCGCCCCCAGCTCAGCCTCACACCCTTCCGGAGGGGGGTTGGGGAGCGGGTTGGGGACGGGGATGGACTGACGGGCGCCGCTGCGCCGCGGCGGCGGCAGGGGCGGGGGTGGCGGCGTCGGCGGGCGCCGCTGGCGCCGCGGAGGCGCCCCGTCACAAACAAAAACCCCCGACGGGTGAAGGGGAGGGGGGTGTTGATGGAGCGGGGGGGGGGGGGGGGGGGGGTGGCCACACGCGCACGTGGACAGCGAAGACACGCTCCGCGCAGAGGCCTCGCGTGGCTGCCTCCAGGCCCTCCGGACACCACGCCCCCGCCCACACGTCGCCCACTGTCCTGCCTGCCGCCGCGCCGCCCGGTCCCCGTCAGCACCAGCAGCAGCGCGGTCAGCAGCGCTAATGAGATATTCGGCCTGTGACGTTTTGGGTACTGGGAGAGGGAGGTAAGGGGGGAGGAGTAGCAGAGGAGGGGGGGGGGGAGGCGCGACCTTGACACCGCGGTATGCTAACAAGGCAAAGCTCAGCGCACCGCGACGACCGGCACTGCGCGGGAGGAAGGGGGGCCGGCGCAGCGGATACGAGGGGGGTGGGAGACGGGGGACGAAGGGCTGCCCCCCCCCCCCCCCTCTCCTCCCATTCCGCACTTCACACAGCCGCCCGGAATGTAGACAACGCGTACTACTCTACTCGCGCCTGCATGTGGGCAACAAGCGGCACGGCGGCGGCGCCCCCCCCCCCCCCCCCCGGATCGCCGCCGCCGCCATAGGGAAGCGAAAGGGATGGGGTAAGAGTGAAGGGCAGTCGGGCGGCGAGTGACAGGTAAGCAGGGTAAGGGCCGCAAAACAGTCGGGGTAATGGTGGTGGTGGTGGTGGTGGTGGTGGGGGGCGGCGGGGTAAGCCGCGCTCGGCACGTGATTCAGTGCTCAGCCGCCGCCGCCGCCGCCGCCGCCGCTCTCCGGCCGGAACGAGCAGGAACGGGCGTCACGGAGTGGCGGACGCGCCACAGCCGCTGCGGCCGGTTCATCATCATTTTCCATACGCTTCCTGCGCCCCGCCAGCAACACGGCTCGGCGCGTCGCGTTGCGTCTCTCCCCGACGGCGAGCGCACCTCCTCCATCCGGCTGCAAAAGCAGGCAGCCGACGCCGACGCCGCCGCCGCAGCCTGCGGTCGCTGCGCAAGCACAAGAAGGACGCCCGCGACCAGGAAAAACCTCCCGCGCCGACTTCAACTGGGACACGACACGCAATGGGGGCGGCGGCGGCGAGAGAGAGACAGACAGAGGGAGGGAAGCGGACCCGGAGAGGGTTATCGCTATGGTGGCGCCGGCGCCTATGTTTTACGATCCAGATGTAGTAAGCAGGGAGGGTGGGTGGTGGTGGTGGAGGGGACGCACTCAGACAACTGATTCCGCGCCCCCATTTACCGCCCCCTGCTACAGATTGCTCCGGCCGGCCTTGGCGCCGGAACCTACCCCCCCCCCTCACCGCGTCTAGAGGCGCCCTCTACCCTCTCCGCGGGGGGTGGGTGCGCGGCCATCTCACCCGCAGGGGGACCGTCGCACCCACCGGGACCAGACAAGGCCGAAACAACAACAACAACAACAACAACAAAGGGAGTTAAAGCCCGCGCCGCCGCGGCCGGCCATGTGTGAAAACGGTGCGCGGTCAGTAATTGGGTGCGCGATCAGCCGGTACAAACGGCCCTCAATGCGTGGCGGGGAGGAGGAGGAGGAGGAGGAGGAGGAGGAGGGGGAGGGGGGGGGGGGCACTCGCGCACAAACCAGTGCGACATCCAGTCCCAGCGGTGCCGCACGTCCGTCTACCCATCCATCAACGCCACGGGATGGAAAAAGTACTACGGCGTGACGCGGCGCGCCGGGGCGGGCAGCGACTGGAGTATCGACCGCAGTGCCTGTCGCGGCTCACGGACGGCCCCCCCTCCGGACCCGCGGCGGGGGCGGGGGCGGAGACGAATGCCAATGAGTCGGGGGCCGGGCACACGCTGCCGGCACACGGAGCGGAAACGGCGCGAGAAGGCTCCGCAAGAGTGGCACGGCAGTTCGGTCGTAGTACAGTATCGACCGGACCAGAGCGGCCGGCGGGGACCGGACCTGCCGGGTCCGGACCCGGGGGCCGTGGGTCGTAGACCTCGCCACATTATTCGGCGCGGACACGGCACGGGGCGGCGGTCACTGCCCCCGCACCCCCCGGAGGGTTGTGAACACACCCGCTCGGCGCTTCGCGGCAAGGGCAGGGGCCCCCAGAGGGGTCGGGTCGGGTCGGGTCGGATCGGATCCCCGTCAGGTGCAAACGCAGCGAGCGCGTGCAGGTCGCGTCGGCGGGCCCCGCGCCTCCCCCGACCCAACCCGCCCCTGCCGCCCACAGGTCGCCCGTAACTCATCCAATCCTACCCCCCCCCCCCTCCCACTGCAGCTCCATCAAATATACCGGTACACTGCCACCACGGCGGCGCCGCCCCGAGCCTCCACCCCGTCTCCCCTCCCCTCTCAACACTCACGCACTTTATGTCCGCGGCACCCCATGGCCGCCCCCCCCCCCCTTCGGCCGTTCCCATGGCAGCGGTCACAACGGCGCCGCGCGGAACTGCTTCCGCGGGGGGTGACGGAGCGCACGCGGACACCCGGCCGGGCGGGCGGACGGGTCGCCACTGCCGCAGAGGGGAGGGACCGTCCGGAAATTCGTTACCCCCCCCCCCCTCCCCCGCAGGGGGCCGTCGGCGAAGCGCAAAAGCAGTGATCCTTTTGCAGCGGCACTCGCAGCTCACTGTCTCCCTCACTCACTCAAAACGTCATTCCACCACTCCGTCTCGCCCGATAGGCTCGCACGCACCCGCCGCCGCGGGGCCGGCAGGGGGAGGGGGGTGTAAAAATACTCGACCACGCCCGGGCCGGCACACAAGGCGGTGTTCATGCCGGCGGCCAGAGCCTCGCGGGGCCCCGGCACACGCCACAGTCGTCACACGCCCCCGACGCCGACGCCGTGCCCACCCCCTAAATGGCCTTGTGTTCCTCCCCACCCCTCAGCGTTATCCCCCCGTGCTTAGCCTCGCGTGACACCCCACCCCTTCCCACCCCCTCACGGCATGGCTTACGGACCCCGCCGCCGCCACCCCTCGCCTCTGCACCACTCTGCACTGCACCGCTTCAGACCACACCACACCGGCCGCGAGGCCACAATACTTTCAAATCAGCGGCCAACGGCAGCCGCCCAGTGAGAGCAAGCCCCCGCCCGCCCGCGATAAAGAAAAAAACTTTCCAGTCCCGTGTCCCGGCGGGGCCCAGGAGGGCGGCGCCTTCGAGGTGCAGTACAGGCGCCGGCGCCCGGCCCCCTCCAGCCGCGCGGCGGGCACCGCAGGTCGGGGGCCCCTAGGCTCCCCCTAGGCGTGGCCCCCAACCCCCTCTGCTATCTACACGCTGGAGGCGCGGAGTGCCGTTTGACAGCCAAGGCCGAATCCGCCCGCAGTATAAAGAGCGAGAGAGAGACGAGGGGGGGGGGGATGGGGGAAGGATCAGGGTCACCGACAGGCACCGCATGCCGTCACCCCGAGCGTCGCGGGTAAACACCAGACACTGGCGCCGTGTGTGTGTGTGTGTGTGTGTGTGTGTGGCGGGCAGCTCGACGCGGACCCGGGGCGCGAGGCCCGCCCTCCCCCTGCTCCTCATCTACCTCCACCTCGCCGAAGGCGTGCGGTCGCCACTACCGGGCTACACGGCGGCGGCTTCTTCGGCTGCTGCTGCTACAGCTGCTACCGCCGCCGCACCGCCCGGGCCCCGGGGCCTTTGTGTGATGACTGCCCCGTCACTCGACTGTCACAAGCAGGACTCGGAACGTGCTGCCGTGCCCACCGGCCCAGGCCCGGCAGGCCTCACTCTCTCACCGCCACGGCCGCGGCTGTTGCTCTTCCTCGAGGAAGCCACGCCAAGCCACGCCACGCCACGCCACGCCACGCCGCTGGGATGCGCCCGCCCACCTTGTCCTGTCCTGTCTCGCGGCTCGCCGCCTTTCGCCGCGCCCGTCATGAGCACGACGTCCAGGAGTGAGAAACACTCCGCCGGGTGGCGTGAGAATTGACACCTCCGGGCGTTCCCTCGTTAGACGGCGGCGGCGGAGGCAGCGGCGACCGCCACAGGTGGTCGACGGCGACCACGGCACGGCCCTGCACTGCCGGGCCCCCGCCGCCCCCCTCCACGGCCGTGCGCTCGGCGGGGGCGCGGGGGATCAGTGTGCCGTCACGTCCGGGCGCACCGGGCGAGCGGGGAGCCCCCAAACGGCTTCCAGTTGAGCAGTTTGTTGGTGCTGCGGCTGCGGCAGCGGCGGTGGCGGCCGTGTGCGGTGTGGAGGCCGATGAGGGGGGGGGGGGGGGGGAGGGGAGGGGGAGGGGCTGCAAAGCGGCAGGACACGCAGGGCCCGCGCGGGATCAAGATTAGAACCACACACTCTACGGTCATAAAAAACTTTCAAGCAAAAAAAAAGTTAAAAATAAACAGCACCAGCCTGACCCTTCCCCCCACGGCAGTGGCTCGCACCGGACGGCCTCAAGGGGGGGGGGGGGGGCGCCGCCGGGTGGGCAGGCAGCCACACCCCCCCTGCTCGCACGCGTGCCGCGCGGGCCGGCCTACCCCGGCGCTCGCAGGCGCCCACGGCCCCGCCTACGGCCCGCCGCCGCCCAGCGGACCAGTCGGCAGTGGAGAGCCTCAGAGGCCTCTCTAGGGCTCTCTAGTCGGCAGTCATTCGCCGCGCTCTGCCGCCGGCCGCCGTTTGTCGCCCGCGAGGCCGGCGCGGCCCCCCGGCCTTACTGCTCCACTCGGCGGTGACGTAAAGGATAAGTTTAGCGGCCCCGTGTGTGTGTGTGTGTGTGTGTGTGTGTGTGTCTGCATCATCTCACACCGCTCACATGATGGCCCCGCCGCGCGTACAGCACAGCACAGCACACACGGCCTGCCCTCCTGTTGTAGTAGGCACGTACACCGCAGCAGAAGACTCGTATCGCCCGTCCGCCCGTCTCCGTCCACCAATTCTTTATGACATAATCCGATATCCAATCCAGTCCCAGCGCGGCGTGGAAGAAAAACGGGGTCAACGATACTGCCGCTACCACACCACGGCGGCGGCGACGGCGGCGGCGCGCTAGAGAAGCCTGCATGTCTCATCCCGAGGCTCGAGGGCCCCGCACCACCACCACCACCACCACCACCTGTCGGCTGCAGACGGCAGCGGCGGCCACACGCCACACACACACACACACACCACGACAATACAGAGGCAGCCAGGCGTCACCTGCGAGTCGTCTGCGGCGGCGCGGGGCGGCGAGGGGCGGGGCTGCGGCTACGGCAGCGTGACCCCATTCATTCGGCCGTGCCGCCACCATTGAGCACATCTCGGGCCGGTCGGTCGGGCGGCCCGAGCCCCCCCAAGGGACCGCCGCCGCCGCAGACTCTGATGTGCACCGCTCTACCGGGCAGCGGGGGCCAGCAGGGCGACACACACGACGTGAGCGGGGGGCGTGTCCGAACGCGTGCCACCGTGGGAATAAACTCCCAGACCCCCTCGCGGACTAAATGCCGACAACAAAAAAACAAAACAACGACTCGATGCGGCGCACTCACTCACTCACTCACCAGTCAGTCGTTGGCCCCCAGGGGAAGCGGCGGTCGGCCCTGCAACACGGAGACAAGAAGGGGGCGCACGTAAGCCACCGGAAACAAAATATTTGCGGAAGACCACCGGTCCGCCGCACGGCGCGACTCGGGAGCTCAGCGAAAAGAGAAAGAGGCGGAGGGGGCGTGGGAACGAGGTGAGGGAGGTGGTGAGGGAGGGGGTGAGGGAGGGGGTGAGGGAGGGGAGGGAGGGGAGAGAGGGGAGGCGCGGCACTCGAGGAAGCCAAGCGCCAGGCGCTGGCCAGGCGTCACCGCGGCAGCAAAAAGGCAGGCCGGCTGGGACGGGAGCCCGAGCCGCGCCGCACAGAGAGACAGGGCCGGGGAGAGGCCGCGGAACGGGGCGAAAGGTTCCAGCGGCGGCGGCGGCGGCGCCGTAGCCACAAGAACAGCATTCGGCCCGCACCCTCCGTTCCCCATTCCGGGATGCGGAGGGGCGGGGGGGGGGGGGGGGGCATGGCCGGCACCGCGGCTGGCGCCGTGCACGGCGTGGCGCCGGCCGCGGTACAGGACAGGTGCCCCCACGCCGCGGGCCCCACAGGTGCACGCGCGGCCTGAGACAATGCTTTAGTCACGGTCCGCTGCCGGCCAGGGCAGGGCAGGGCCGCCACCGGCCTCGCGGGGCCCTCCTTGCCCGGCGGCCACGACAGGCAGGAGACACACGGCCACCTGCTGAGCCGTCATCGCCGAGCCGCGGGCGGTGGAGTCAACCGCGTCCCGTCGCCGGCCGCGGTCCGGCCGCCTTTCGCGTCCACGCCACAACGGCCACCGTATAGGGACGGCCGACCGGCGACGGGCGTGCGGGATCGACGGACACCCCACCGCCGTCAGCCAGGGTAATGTCCTGCCCGTCGGGCCGCTGTTCTCTCCACAGCTCTAGCTAGCTCTGTCTCCCTCTCCGCGGCTTTAGCTCTCTCTGTCTTTCTCCGCCTCCTCCAATTCACAGCGCCGCGCCCCCTTTCCCCCTTCCCGCATTACATCGAACCAATCGACTGAGAGGCTCGTCGGCCGCGGCACTCACAACGCGCCGTCGTCGCGTCGTCTTGGCGGGGATTTGAGGGGGGGGGGGGGGCAGCCGCCGGTGTACACAAACGGATGACAGACCGCCCAACAGACCGGCCGCGCACGCCGCACGCCCGAAATACCTCCGACACGGCAGACGCGTGGCGCACGCAGGTCCGTAGCGGCCCGCCGCGCACGGAGAGAGAGAGAGAGAGAGAGAGAGAGAGAGAGAGAGAGAGAGAGAGAGAGAGAGAGAGAGAGAGAGACTGGAACACTTTCCGTCCCTCACAGGCCGCGCGGCCCCTCGACCCCTCGGGCCACGCCGCCGTCGACGACCCGCCCGTCTCTCCGAAGTAACTCATAGCGAGACAAACCGGGACGGCGCGTGCCGCTGACGCATTCCACCGCAGACCTCTTTAGGGGAGACAGAAAAAAAAGAAAAGTTTCTTCTTCAGGGAAGAGTTCGAAATTTTTCAAAGAGAAAAAAAAAATCCAATTTGATTTCAAGGTGGCCGCCTTGTGAGCGCATTTATCTTGCACACCGGCTGCGCCCTCGCCCCGTCCCCCAGGACACGGCAGCGTCCTTATCTCTCTTCCTCCTCCTCCGCCGCCGCCGTCCCGATTGCTTTTGCCGCTCTTCCCCCGCATCCGTCACCCCACGCCGAGCCGGGCCGCGCCGTGCGACCCGTGACGCGACGTGACGTGAAGTGACGCCCTGCCCGCGGCGAGGTGGGGTCAGTGACGCGCGCAGGAGAGCGAGAGGCCGGGGGGCCGGGGGCGGCGGAGGCGTGGACCCGCCCCCCGGATGACACACTGCGGACCGCTCACGCTCCGCTCTGCCGCAGCCGGGGGCACTTTGCAATCAATATCCAATCCCGCAGAGCAGCCGCACCACGGCGAGAGCAGAAGAGCAGCAGGCCGTGGGGCCGCCGACGACGCCGCCGCCGCCGCCGCGCCCCCCGCAGGCCGCCCAGTTGTCATTTCGATAATGGCAGTCCCGTGTTCCCGCGGCCTCCGGGAGGGTGGCTGGGGGCGGCGGCGGCGGCGGCAGCCAACCCCGCTGACACTGACAAGGGGTCGCCCCTCGCGAGCCGAGTCAGCGGCGGCAGCGGCGCCTGTAGGGGGGGCTGCCCAGGATGCGGGCGATGAGCTTGTCGGCGGCGACGGGACCAGCAGCAGCAGCAGCACGGACGGCGCGGCGCGGCTCGCAGCCCGCTACCGACCGCCGTCGCCGTCCGCCCGCCGCCGCCGCCGCCGCCGCCGCCGCCGCAGCCGCCGCCGCAGCCGCCGCCGCCGCCGCCGCCGCCGCCGCCGCCGCCGCCGCCGGCTATTTCGGGCTCCCCGCAGAGCTTCGAGAAGTGATGCGCCCAGTACAGCAGCCCTCGGCACGGCTCCGCGCTCCTTGCCCACCCCCCCTCCCTCCCTCCCTCCATTCACTTCCTTCCCGCTCGCCGTCCCCTCCGGACGCGCCCCACGTCAGCACCAATCAGAGCAGTCCCCCCCATCAGGGTCGAACCCCCCGGGGGGCCTGCGGCAGCTGCAGCAGCCGCTGTACACAGTGCGCCGACACGCCCCCGCCACACGCACACACGCAAATGGCGACCGCGACCGTCAAGACACCCAGTATATATACACTACCGCACCCCGGCCCGCACCCTCCGCACGGCCAGGCCGGCCAGCGGCCCGAGCCCGCGGTGGCTGCCAAGAATCGGAAATAGCAGACGAGACAGCACTACCACGCGTGAAGTGATCGTGTGTGTGTGTGTGAGCCGTGGCAGGGCGCGGGGTGTTGCACGGCGCGGACCTCCACCACCACAGCGAGCGGGGCACAAATGTCAGGCTAAAAGTGAAAGGCGCCGGGTCCGCGCCGCGCACCTGCAGCGGCATTCCCGCGCCCCGAGCGGCGCCTCCAATTAGACGCAAGTCGCCAACGCCCCCCTCCCCCCCCCACCCCCAACGATGCAGACGTCCCCCCGTACACGAATACGAACCCCGGCACACGTCGCGGCTCAGGCAGTAAGGTGCCGTGTGCGCGCGGGGGCGGGCGGCCCACACCCATTCATACGCCTGGAACGCGTCTAATGGGTACAGAGGGGGGGGGGGGGGGGGGGGCTCGGGCAGGTGCACAGACACACACACACACCCGGAGCCCGCAGGTAACCGGCCGTACGCAGACGTTTAAAAGGACGGCACCGCTGCTCCTGTTGTGTGTGTGTATATATATATCCTAGCGGAGCGGCAGTAAATTGAATTCCCCCTTTTCATCGGCCAGGTAGGCGGCGGGGACGGGGTCAGCCCGGGGCGGGGCGGGGCGGGCATCCCCGGCGTGACGTCACGGCAGGGGGGCGGCGCCCGGCCGGCAGACGACGCGGCGATCCATTCATTGCACAGGGTCAACGCAAACCAACGGGAAGCGCAGTCTGAAAAAGCCAGCCGGGCGCCGGGCGGCCTCTGGACCCGCGGAGTACCCGCGGCGGTAGCGGTACCCAGTGACCGACTGCCGGCCGCCCTTATCGACGTGACGCGGCGCGCATCAAGGCTGCCAGATACGCCGACAGTGGCCGACGGTGGCCGACGGCGGCGGCCTCTGCAAATAAAACGCAGGCCGCGTCGCCGCCGCACTGGAGCCCGCGGCCGCAGGGCCACGGTCACGGACGCGTCCGCGGCACGGCGAGGGCCTACTTCCCCTCTACGCCGAACGCGGGGCCGTAACTTACTGCTCCCCGCCCGCTCCGCCACGGCACAGGACGACAAAAAAGGTAAATGCCCCCCCCCCCCCCCCGGCCCGCGGAGGAAAAAAAGAAAACTAACGGTAGTGCAGCGACGGGACCGGCGCGGCGCAGGCAGACGAAGAATCGGGCGCGGGGGGGTTGCAAATGTTCTCTCGCAGCACGCCTGGAGCCCCAGTGCCAACACCACCGCCTACTCCCCGTACTACATCATCTGCCCGGCAACACCGGAGTCAACGGCGGAAGGCGGGGCGGCTGGGCAGGGGGAGGGGGAGGGGAAGGGGGCGCTGGGAGGGGGCGGCTAGAACTGGGCCACTTCCAGGAACCAGGACATCCGATGTCCGTCCGCCCGGAGGGAGGGGGGAGGGGCAGTGCCCACTACTACAAACGCGCCGGCGACTTCCAAGCGCCAGCGGCCGGCGCCAACGGCTCGGACCACGGTCCCCACGCAGAAGGCCCAGAGAAGCCGGGGGCGTGGAGCCAGAGCGGCGCACCGGGGGGCAGACGGCAGCCACACACCCCCGGAAGACGACCCTCCTCGCCGATAAAACGCGTAAATTAGTTAGCAGGGCGCCACTCCGGGGGAGCGGCCAGCGGGGGCAGCAGCAGCGGCCGACAGGGCCGACATGAGGACGAGGACGACGATGAGCTGGAGGAGGAGGCGGAGCCGGCGGCGCGGTGCGGAGCGCGGCCCGGCGTCGGCTGGCGGCGGGGCGGGGGTCTGGTGGCGGTGCCGGCCGGCGTGCAACCAGGCAACGCGGCACGGCAGACAGACAGACAGACAGTCCCGGCCGGCCCCGGCGTGCGGGGCGGACAGGCAACGCCGCACCACGCCGGCACCGGCCCGGCCCGGCCCGCCTCGCGACGCCCCGCCGACTGTCCGTGGCGTGGCGGGCGTGCGCTAGGCGTGGCGTGGCGAGCCCCGGGCCGGGTCACGCCGCAGCCGCCGCCGCCGCGCACGTACCCGCGTACCCCGCGGGGCACAGCCGTCAGATTCCGAACGCTGAACCCTCCCTTCTCTATCTCTCTCACTCTGGGGGGGAACGCCCCGCGCGTGCGATAGAGACGGGGCAACGAAGGCAGAGCAGCGCGGCCGCGGAATCGGACGGGCAGAGCGGGCAGCCAGCAACGGTGCCCTAGAGATGATGGTGCCGCCAAGGCCAAGCCGTCAGAGAGCCGGGGCCCGGGGGGCCGCGAGCAGAGAGAGAACGCAGAGCGGAGCGGCGGAGGCAGGGCACCGCCAGCGGGCAGGGCTCGCTCGGGACGGGACGCCTGGACGCCCACACCAAATGCCATCGCCGGCCGCCCCGCCTCGTCTCCGGGGGGCACGAGGAGGGGTCATCCGTAAAGGCAAGTACGGCCATAACGACCAACCCGTTTTCGCCTGGCCGGCGGCGGCGGCAGCGCTGCTCGCGGGTGGGTGCCGCAGGGTGCTCCAGCCTCGGGTACAGTACGCCGGGCCGAGCAAGCATCACCCGGCCGCCTCCGGCTCCGGAACCGCAAGGACCCAGCCCAGCGAGGCGGCCGAAACAGGGGGCCCAAGGGACGCGCCAGCACGCCTGACGGACAGCGCAGTAACCATAGTCAGACCCGGGCGTCGGCCAGTGCCTTGGCTACACGCGGTAGTGTAGACGTTGACGGCAGCACAGGTGCGGGAGTGGCGTGGCGAGGCAAGCGCAGAGCACGGGGTACCGGCCGGCAGGGCCCTCAGACGCGGGGCACGCGCCATCCGGTCGGGGCGGGCGCCCGCCCGCCTGCACCGACACCCCGCCCGCGGCTGCCGTGGGCTGCCGCACCCGGCGCGGCAAAGTAACCCATTTCGGTCCTAAACCAGACCCCGGTCACACTGAGCCGCTGCGCTGGGCTGCCGGCACGGCCCCGCCCCTCTCCGCCGCGGGCGGCGCTGCAGCGGGCACAAATTGGAGCCGGGGTGCGTCAGAATCGTTCTGTGCCCCCTCTTCTCTCTCCCGCTACTGCCGGGCAGGAGGGCCGGGCCGACAGGTGACGCAGCCCGCCCCGCCCCGCCCCCTCTCCGCGGGCCCCCATATAGTCAGTCAAGTCAGAGATTCGGGACGAAAGCCCCGGAGATAACCGGCATTTCCCGAGCCGAAGCTAAAACGGGAAGCCGCGGCGCTTCGGCAAGGCCCGGCCCCGCCCGCGCCTCTCCGTCGCACTCATGGGAGACGGGGGAGGAGGGACAGAGACAGCAGGACGATTCCGAACAGTGCAGTCGTGGCTGTCTATCTCGCACCCATGGGGGGGGGGGGGGGGGCGTGTCGCGGGGAACGAGCGAGACAGAAGAGCCTACAGGTAAGCACTCGAACGGGCAGCGCTTCAACACCCCCCGGCATTTCCTCCACCTTTTAAGGCTCTGACCGGGCAATAGTGACAACCGAAGCCGGGCGCCAAGAGCTGCGGGCCACTGATTAAGACCGATGCGGGAGGGGGGGGGGGGGGAGGCGAGGCACCTGGCGACCTGACAGGAGTCGGGCGGAGCCGGCACGCGCCCGCGGCAACGGGGTCCGTCATCGCAAGGGTACATCAAGCGCTTAAATATTTCAAGAAGCGGCAAATGCGAGGATGAGGGCCGCGGAGCGGACAAGACAAGGCAGGAACTCAGTGGTGTACATTTGGGTTCAATTAAATATTCATTAAATAAGGTACATACACCAGCATGCACATTCTCACACAGGAGGTCCAGAAAAATCATAAACAAAACAACGTTGTGACAGCTACAGCCAAGTGGAGAATTAAGCAAGCATTCTTCGCATGAACTATACACTCGCCCATCAGGAAAAAAAAATTGCACCCCTTAACCTCAATTCCCCCTCAACTCGAATATCCAATTACCTTTCCTCTGCGCCCCGACTGCCAGTTTCCGTATCCAAATGCAGCCGACCGTATCCAATGCGCAGCCTCACACAAGTTCACACTTTCCCGCACGGGGCTGCATCGCACTGAGCCCGCACCAAACTTGACAGGACGGAGTCGAGACGCGACCGACTCGGCTCGGCACCACCGGTCCCTCCCAAGTCCCTAAACAGCCGCAGAGAACGGGCTTCAGGACCGTGGGGATTCGCAGGGGCTGCCAGCGAACATATTTCCCGCGGATAACCGCGACCTGCCGACGATGCACTGGAAATGGTGAACCGACGCTACGCTTCGGGGGCGGCCAAAACAAAAACCGGCGCACTCCGGCAGCACGTACGGACGGAACGACGGGCTCGGACTGACACGGGGAACGGCACGGCCGACAACTCTGCCCTGCCGAGCCGAGTCGAGCCCGAGCCACCCGAGAGCCGAGCCGAGCCGAGCCGACGGCAGGAGCAGGAGCGCCAACTTCCTATCCCTTCTCCCCTCTCGCTTCCCCTTTTCCTCTCCCTGGCTCCGCCCCTCCCCCCCCCCCCTCCACCACCCCACTATCGCGACTCGGGCCGGAGGACGCTCCCGTGCTGAACTGATGCTAACGCAGCTCGCTGCCCAAAATTTGCACCTCACGCTTACACAGCAAGAGACGTCGGATCCCAAAGTCCCAGGAATAAAATGTGGCATGCCGCGGCGAGCTGTCTGGCGCACGGAGGCGGGGAAATGGTGGAGCGGAGACTGTACGTCTGCGACATGACCTCACCTCTCGGATCAATAGAACCGAATTCACGCAGCGCTCGGCTCAGGGCCCAGGCGGTGCGTGAAGCAATGGCGTTTTCCCGTCCGCACACCCGTCGGAAAAGCAAACACCGATCCACACGCGCCCGCAGCCGAAAACCGGCCGCGGCCTCCGCTCTGCCTTTACGACGGGACGGCGGCGGCGGTCTGGGCGAGACACACCCCTTTCTAGTCACACCCTCTGGCCCGCTCGGCTCCCTGTACCGTCCCGTCAAAAATGCGGGCCAGCGGAGCACCCGGCCGCTGACGGAGGCGGCAGGCAGCGCGCTCGCCCGTCGACAGATGGACGGAGAGGTGACAAAACTTACGAGAAAACGGCCACCAGCTCGCCGGAACAGTCCTCGCCCGGGCGTCGGTCCCTAGGTTGGGCCTGTGGACACGGGCGTAACTTGGTTGTAACCCTACTTGAGCGAGTTGCTGCTGCTGCCGCTACTACTGCCACCACCGCCGCCGCGCGTGTGGTGTAGCCAACATCGCCGACACGGATTCCCGCGTTTCCGTCTCTGTCGTCTGGTGCCCTGCGGTCCCGCCTCGATTCCAGAACTCGCCGGATCGAATGGGCTTGAAACGTGTCTAATGTCGCCTTTAATGTTTGAGGTTCGGCGAGCTGTCCGGACTTTGCCTTCCGAACCATTGAGGGAAATCTCCCCCCGCCGCAAACAAAGCAGAAGGTACATTCACCACTCGTCGGTGTAGTGCGGGAGGATCGGGAGAACAGCGCCTAGCTTGTTTGTCTCTCAGATTTAAATAAAATTGATATCGTTGCCCGTGCTTCAAAAGTGGAGCACGCTGGTTTCAGGAACGAATGTCCTAAAATCCTACATTCGGAAAACACGCGAGATCCGAGGTCCTAGCAGAAGACACTAGGAGCAGCGGTGCTAGTTCTTCCTCGTGTGGTCCGGGGGCGCCACCGTGCAGGACATCAGACACGGGACACGGCCCTTTGTTCCGAGCCGACCCGTCCCTAAGGAGTGAGAGGTACAGGGATGTGGAGAAATAACGTGGAAAAACAGACCTCAGTGCATGGAAAACAGACAAATTTAATACTCGAGTAATCAATCTACCAACGTAATACACGATACAGGAAAGGAGGCAAATCAAATTAAACACCAGAAGTGTATGGAAAAGTGCAGATATTTTTAATTCATAATACATGAAAAGAGTCAAAGACACAAAATGAAGTGCAACACAAAATGTCAGCTTCTAAAACATAATTACACTAAATTAAAATATTGAAAATTAAGTTTAACATAGCAGGTAACAAAACTTAAAGCTCTCCGAGATAAATACCATGAGTTTTCTGGTAACTGGTAAGGGGGGTAGCAGAAAGCCAACAAGGAATGTACTAACACAAACGGAGAAGAATGCTCTCACACAAATCACAAAATCAAAACCCACAAGGCATTGTGATAATCATAAATTAAATAAATGTGATGCTTGCATGTTCATTTTTGTAAAATTCCATTTTTAACTAAAACTTTTCAAAAAGTTAGTATCCGCCTTGTCCTCCATATCCGCCTTGTCCTCCATATCCGCCTTGTCCTCCACATCCGCCTTGTCCTCCATATCCGCCTTGTCCTCCATATCCTCCTTGGTAGCCACCTCCCCTCCCTCCAAAGTAGCCTCCTCCTCCCCCTCCTCCTCCTCCTCCTCCTCCTCGCCCACCTGCAACAAAAATTCATCCAAAGTTGCATTTTCAAGTCGTCAGAATTTACAGTATCAATTATTTCTTTTATCATACCTCTAAATCCTCCTCTGTACCCACCGCCTCCATATCCTCCTCTGTATCCACCACCTCCATAGCCCCCCCGACCATAGCCTCCTCGACCATAGCCGCCACCTCCAAATCTGCTACCACCACTTTGCTGGAACCCTCCTCCAAAGTTGGAACTTCCAGGGGCCTCACCATCTGGTCTGAACATCTTGGATGGAGGGCCATCGAATGGGCGGTTCAAATCTGTACGAGGTGGTCTTTTGGACTGGAAACTGCATAAAGAATTTTATAAAAGTGTCAGACCGGCACAAAAGGCACCAGAAAATTTCAGATGCCATGGGGTCCAAATTTTGAATTTTGTGGAAGAAACCTGCTATGTAACATGAAAAATGAAAACTCACTTGGATAACGTGGCAGGTTCCAATTCATGTCTGCCTGCATTCACCTTACACAATTCTCTGATGATGTTTATAACTTTCTCATCAAGTGGTGAAAGCTCAGTTACTTGATCTGGTTCCTTAGAAGCTCGAATGACGAGGCTCTCAATTGCTGGGCGTAATGCTACAATCGCAGCAGCCTGGTTAGGGTCCATCTTAAGATTTATCCTGCAAAATTAACAAAATAAATTGCACAATGTCCAAAGCCACAATAAAAAAAATGTGAACCTAAATTAGAGTAACTCGGCCCTCACCAGTTGTCAAGGCGCACCAGACCATCAATAACATCAACTTTACGAGACCCAAAGAGCAAGAGATGAATGGGAGTCACCATGGTCATTTGCTTACACGCAACAGCTCTTGTTCGAATTTTCTCCCCAAACACAAAGAAGGGGAATGGAAACGAGGCGTCATTTCTGCAGTTGACTGATGTCTTGTGAATGAGAGCTGCCTTAGATTCCATAGTCAAGACTTTTCTCTTCTCTTGATGATAACACACATTTGGATACAGCCCCAAGCACAGCAACGCTACCACCATGTCAAGTTTGGCATCGGTGCCACAGTAATTGTATGATTGTGGAGCCAATGTTTCTTCTGGAAAGCCACAGGATACTAACAAATCCTTGAGCTGGTTCTTTGCTTCCCATGTAACTCTCAATGTAGGCACTGACAGGCCCTTATGGTCACAGTAGTTAATTTCGGCATGCTCACCCCCCATCCGTGCATCTTCCCATGACTGGAAAGCATTCATCATGGCCACATGGTCAGAGAAACGGCAACCACTGAAAGCAATCTGCTGGAAGGACAGACGCCTCCTCTCCATACCAGTTATAAAAACATCAGGCATGGTTGAACTGTTAGCAGCCACAGTGGCCAGGGCATCTCCACAGAAAAATATATTTCCCAAAATCATCATCTTGCCCAAACGAGGTTCAATTGGCAATCTGGCCAGAATCCTGCCCAAAGGAGTAAGCTCATCATTTTTGTCAAGACACTTCATCTCACGCAGCAGCACCTCTGCTTCAATAACAGCATCGATAGGAGGTGGCTGGATAGCTTTACTGAGAAAATGACCAATTCCACCAAGGCGGAGAAGTTTGATTGATAGAGCCAGCTCGTGCAGTGGTGTGCGGAACATCTCAGGGACCATGTGTTCATCAAGTTTCGCAAACCGAGCTTTGCTGCAAAGATGGAAACAAAAGCCTGGTCTGACACGCCCTGCTCTTCCCTTGCGCTGTTCCAAATTTGTTTTTGATGCCCAGACTGTAGCATAGTTCGTTATGTTGTTGTGCGATGTAAAAAGTTTCATTTTTGCCTTGCAGCTGTCAATGACAAACACTACATCATCAATAGTGAGAGAGGTCTCGGCAATGTTAGTGGACAAGATCACCTTGGTCACATTGTCAGGGACAGAGTCAAAAACCCTCCTCTGGTCCTCACGAGGAAGTTGGGAATGTAGAGGAATGATAACATACCCAGAGCCTCCTGAAAATGAAGCTTATATGTTAGCATCCGACACAGAGAATTACAGTCAAAGATACCTCAGTAATCGCAAAAATATGTTTCTTACATACCAAAGACAGGATGGTTTTGGAGATACCGCATAATGCTAAATATTAAATTCCAGCCAGGCAAAAATATAAGAACGGCACCAGGCACATTTTGAGCTTTGATATACCTCAACAGGGCCTGCACAAGAATAAAAGATGTCTTACACTGACAGAGCACTTAGTAACCTAAAAAAAGGCCTGATCAATACAAAAAAAAAAAAACTTGCATCAATAAGCTCAAAGCTGGTTTCCTTTTCAGACATCTTTGACATAGCATGTTTTGTAGCACCATCGTACTGGTCACCAACAACAAGATTGAGATTTTCATCAGGATCATCATTTCCTATATTATTATCATCATCATCATTATTTCTACTACCACCTTTCTTGGACCTTGGGAGAGGTGGAATGAACTTTGTAAGCGCAACACAATCCTCAAGGAAATATTCTGGAATTCCAAATAAATTCTGATTAATACATAAAGTAATAAATAAAATCTTCTGCTTAAAGTACTGTCTTGATGGTTTTACCTTGAACAGGGAAAGCTCTCCCAGAAATCTCTATTATAGGACAGTTGTTGAAATAGTCAGTGAAAAGAGTTGTGTCAATTGTAGCAGACATCAGTATGATACGCAAGTCTGGATAAGTGTGCACCATATCTCGCAATATGACCATGATAAAATCAGAGTTCACATCACGCTCATGGATCTCATCAACAATAACATGTGATACGCCTCGCAGCCCATTTTCCAGCTTTCGTAAAAGCACCCCTAGAATGAAAAAAAAAATCATTTTTCACACTTGTTAAAAATAAACTTGACCTCATAAAAAGAGCAGAAGAGATCTACCTATTGTGCAGAACAGGACCCCTCCATAAGGCCTTGGCAGGCAGGATTCAAATCTCACACTGTAGCCAATACTCTGACCCAATTGCTCAGCTCTTTCGTTAGCAACACGATCAGCAACTGACACAGCAGAAATTCTTCTGGGTTGCGTGACTACAATGTTGCAGTAAGCTCCCTGTCCTGATTGTATATAATCATCCAGAATGAACTGACACACCTGTGTCGTTTTACCACATCCAGTGTTGCCCCGAATAATTACAACAGGACTGTTGTTTATGGCATCCATAATATCATTTCTCATACCAGCCACAGGCAACTTCTGGCGATCAGCTATCATTTTATTTAATACCGCATCATTCTGAAGGCGGTTCTTGTTTTCATTGTACAGGTCTTCACTTGTCTGTTCCAGTGAAGCCTAAAGAAGACGTAATAAAAAATAGATAATCAAATCTAAATTGATTTAAGGAGTCCATTTACAAACTGCACGACAGCTAACCTGTGCTAGTGGCCCTTCATCAATATTACATCCAGTCCATGGATTCCAATTAGGCACAGGAGGAGACCAAGACACTACTCCTACAGCAGATGGAGCAGACGCAATAAACTCATCTAGTACTCTTGAAGTAAGAAGAGATGTTTCTTTAGCATCTGGGTTCTGAAAGAAGCAATGAATAGAGATAATTCAATAGCACTTTTCTTTCTTTTTTTTAATCAAGAAAGAAAGTGTCTGAGTTGAGTATTACCACTTCGACTGGAGGAAGATTCAATGATTGCAAGACATCAGTCACATTACTCATCAGCTCTGGAGATACATTCACATCATAAGGCTTTATTTGATCAGTTTCTCTGGCCTTCATTGTGCCAGAATAAGCTTCAATTACGCCAAAGTGATACAGTTGCCTTACGAGTGAGAGAGCACAACTCTTTGAGGCACTTTGCTTGTTTGAACCGGTTTCTCGGGCAGAAATATCTGAGAACATCGAACAAAAATATTAACCCGACAAAAGTCACAGGGAAGTTACAGAAAAGGGAAAGGAATAGTAAGATACATACTTCGTGACAACTTTTTCACATAAAAAGACATTTCTGCTACAAAACTCCTGAAAAGCATTCAGCACCAAAATCAGTACCCAGAACATCCAGGAAGGCGTTTAATATAATTTTAAAAAAAATTGCTTAGAAAAAAAACAAATGGCAATCTCCATAAAGCTCAGATGCAATATGTAATGTCAACCAAAATGAAAAGAAAACATAAAAATCAGGGGTCAACTCACCTTTCCACTTAAGATTAAACATAGCTGGAATGAACCTGGGAGACAAGCAATGCGACACCATTAAACAACCATAATGATACGTGACAGCTAAAAGCCAGTGGGCAACTACAACTTTGAATAAACCAGCCCTGTTTATCAGTAAACACCAACTGGTTCATTAAATATATTTTGATGATGTGGCAAATATTTCAATGATTTGTCACATCACCTTAGTAATTGTTATGATATTTTCCCATTGGCTTCTAGCTTAGCTGGGAGAAGCTCAGCACCTCTTCATTTTCTCCAGAGATTAAAAAAAGAGAAAGAAAAGCCAATGACCTGATGTGCTGAATTTCTCCCACAGGCCTGATCATAATAAGTGAACTTTTCTTAAAGTAATTTGTCGGTTGTTCAATGGAGTCGCAACACCTGTCAATTTCTATTGCATACTTGTATACCCCAGAACCAAATCCTACTATTGATTCTTGGGTGCACATCTCATTAGAGGCAAGCGCAGGCGATAGACTTCAATGACTAAAGCCGATTTCATTGAAGCCCATCATAGAATCAGAGATGAAGTCTATGCTAATGCCCTAACACATACACCAGGGCATTGGAAGTTAAATTAAATACCAGCAAAAAAGGGGGAATAAGCAACTTACTTAACATGATCAGGTCCAACACATGTGTATTTGTAATCAGTTGGAATTTTGTGCATCTGCATAAATTGGTGTAATTTGGATTTGGCATTATCAATTGTCCAGTTTCCATGGATACCTGCATTCATATCCAGATCCTCAGCCTTAAAGAAGAAAAAAGTATTACAGAAAGGCAATTCCAGTTTTAAAGATTATAGAGACCAACTATACCACCTCTTCAACTTGTTTTTGTTCAGCAATTCGGTCTATATAAGTCATCGGCCTTCCACTCTCATTATAAGGGCGATAAGCTTGACCAATATCTTGCGGCCCCAAACCATGCTGGAAAACTGAGGGATTAGATCCCTCAGAAGAAGGAACATTTAGGTTTGCCGTAACGTCTGGAGCACCAGTTATAGATGGAGTCCCAGCCTTAAACAGAATGTAACAGAAGGTGGAGACACTGATCATCACAATATTCTGATGTTAAAGAGTCAACACAAAGTATTGATCCTACATCATTGGGTATTTCTGACTGGTTCACTCGGTTTTGTCGAACAAGAAACTGGATGAAATCTCGAGCAGCATTCATCTGAGCATCTTTCTTGTTTGTGGAGTTCCCTGCAGCCACATAGTTGAAGCCTTCCACACGAACTTCGCACAGAAACCGCTGACGGTTCTTCACACCTGAACAAAGGAGTCCGAGCTTAATATTTTAGCTGGCCAGGAAAACAGAACGCGGCGAGTCACGATGGTTAGAGGGTGAAACTCCGTTTCTCTTACCTGTGGGACGCACGTCGAACTGGGGGGCGTTGATTTTTTGCTTTGCGCACCAAATGTGCAGAAAAGATTTAGAATCGGTGGACATTTTCCTGCCTCAATGCTGACGGAACAGCGAACAGTTAAGCAGGAAAAATGCCGCAGCACCGGCAGCCGCCGCTGACCGACGATCAATGCCCGATCGGGTCGGATCGACGCAACGCGACACCCCCCGCCCCCTCCCAGCAGACGACAGGCGACGTACAGACCGAGATGGGCCGAACGCCCCTGTCAGCTTGACAACTTCGTTAAACAATTGCAAGGAAAGCGCACGGACTTAATTAGAGCTGCGATTCGTTGGTGCTCAATAAATTCATAGACTTGCACTTATCCCGCAGACCGCCTGCCTAGAAAGCCGCCACGCGACAGTGGCGCTATGCGCCGGCCTTCTTCACAACTACTCAGATACAACATCCGACAGCGACAAAGCGGTCTGGGGTCTTCTGGGGGTCCTTTACGTAGCTGCGGTCTGTCAAAACTTTCTAATATTTCTGTTCTTGCGTCAATCTTCTTATCGTTCTGCCGTCTCAATCTTGGAGCTTTCGGTCGAGAATCTGAGGGCGTGTTCGCATCTCTTTGGGATGCAAAGGTGAGTGCCCTGAAATGTGGAAAGCATCAGAATGTGCTCGCGGCTGATATCGATTAGAAGAGTGGAATTTACCAAGAAAAACGCCACTTCTTAATCAGTTTCTTCGCGTTTCGGGAATAATGTTGCACTCGAACAGTTTATTACCCATTGGACCGATTTGGTTGTTGTGAATCTAGTATTGTGAATTACTTCACATCTCTGCAGTTGACAAAATGGTACACTGTCCTAGTGGTCTTTGTCTAGAGGAAACTGAATGGTTTAATTTCATGATCTGTCAATTCCTTACGAATTACCTTAGCCCATTTTCTTGATTTATTCAGTTATGGTAACATAATGCACATTGCTTCCAGATTTACGCTTTCTCTGAAAGTTGATCCTTACAAGATTGGTATTGTAGTTACTGACTTATAGTTACTTCTGCTCAATAACCTTATCAATGGTTTCTTTATCTCTGTGATGTGCCAGTTGATTTGTGTGGTGAGATTTCTCCTTTTCTTTTCTACAATTGTGTTGTATTCTTTGTTAATTTGCAGATATGACTTCTATGGAAAGGCGGGTAAAACTCAAGACATTGAATATTCATATTACATGTAAAATATGTCGGGGCTATCTAGTGGATGCAACAACAGTTACAGAATGTCTTCATACATGTAAGTAAATCTTTTTGCTTAGAATTTGTACTATTGCTATTTTTTAAAATTAGTTTCCTGACCTTCCTCACATTTATTTTCTAGTTTGCAAGAGTTGTCTCGTAAAACATTTAGAAGAAAACAACACCTGTCCAACATGCACCATTGTTATTCATCAGTCACACCCACTTCAGTACATCAGCTTCGATCGTACTATGCAAGATATTGTTTATAAATTGGTTCCAGGTTTCCAGGAAAGTAAGTGTCAATTTTATTTGCTCTCTTGGGAATTAATAACCCCCATTAATGAACTAGGAAACAATATTCTTACTAACAATTGAAGTGATTTTTGGTGATCAGAATTTCTTCTTTCTTACTTGCATTGTGAATCATCTTATGAGTGTTCGGGTTTTAATGTGCTCTCGGTGGTGGAAGCTTTACTTTTCTCCCTTGCATTACTCTCTGGGTTTGCTGTCAGGAGTGCAAAATTTTTTGTTTGATGAGGGTTCCAAACTCTCTTTTCCAGATGAAATTAAACGCGAAAAAGAATTTTACCGTCTTAGAGATCTACCCTATCCCAAAGACATTCCTGCTTTGGGTTCAGAGGCGGAGACGGAGAGACCATCTGCGAATGGCGTGGCAGAGTGTGACTTCCATCGTATGGATGAACAGGTATTTATCCCTCTGTATACTTCTTGCCTTTTGAATTGGTAGTGAACCAATTTTACTCAGACAATTTTCTAAAATTTCAGGTGAACATAGGTCTAGAATGTGCTGTTAGCAATTTGAAGAGCCTAAAACGGAGGTTTGTCAGAGTTTCTTCACATGCAACGATAACTCATTTGAAGAAATTTATTGCCAAGAAAGTCCTTGATGGGATGGAAAAATATAGAGATGTTAGATCATTTAACTATGTATTTTTATGTACCTACACTATCTGAGGCCCAACTTCACTGACATTTATTTCTCTTTTGTTTGCAGATCGACATATTATGCAATGATGAACTACTTGGTAAAGATCATACATTAAAATTTGTATATGTTACAAGATGGAGGTTTCGAGATCCACCTTTACGCTTGCAGTATCGACCTCGCATAGATATATAAGGTGTCAAAGCCATGGCTTTATGGAATCTGCAGATGTGTGTGCATAATTGATCTGGAATTATGGTCAAAGCACCAATGACCTCAAAAAAAACTTAGTATTTTTGTGCTTCCTGTGACTAAGTGAGAATAATGGATGAGGATAATTTAACACATGTGTTTTCAGTTTTAAAGCTGGGAATGCTTCTCATGAGTTTTAAAAGACGGTATACCATCCATGTTAATCCTACCAACTTACATTAGTTCTGAGGGCCCACTCTAGATCAGAACTTATGCTTGCACATTGTTTTTTCTTTGTTGATTTTTTTCTATTTTGTTTTGCATATTTCATGTTCTGTTCCATTTTTTTTCTTTTATGAACAATTTGAATAGTGTTACCATTGTATTTTCCTGTCCCAATCAACTTCATTCTTCTCCTAATGTGTATGAAAACATGGATTGTTGAGCTTCAGATATGTCTACTGATCTGCAACCCACTGGTACATGTGTTGTGAATTCATGTCTCGGTGTCCACCCTCTGTGTTGCTTAGGTTGATTGAGTTTTTAAAATCAACAGCAGTGTTGTCTAAATTATTGGTTCCATAAGTTCACAACTATTTTAACCAATTTTGATTAAGCTTTAATACGCATTATTTTTGTTATTATGAATGGACTGATGGTACTTTTGGACCAATTTCTTTGCGTGGAAGTCTTGATTGTGTTTGTGCAGCGTTTTTTTTTTTTTTTTTTTTTTTTTTTTTTTTTTTTTAATGGAGTTGTATTTACCATTCAGACTGTTGGTTCTTAGTTTTAAAGGCAGGTGCAAAAGGAAGTACTTTCCTTGTCCAGTCTTGTGTAGTGTCAGTTCTTTGTGTGTTGCATCTACTCATGCAATCGTAAAGTTCAAATCCAACCTTGATTGTATTTCAAGAGCACATTAACCACCAAACATCAATTCCCAACTCGTCTCGTGCCGATTGTATTGTGAGTTTTGAACTCTTGATGGTTCTTATTTATTATATAGTGTTTACTATGGATGAGTGTCAGATTGTTTTTGAAATGCAAGGGTAAGCTACTCTACACATGTTATTGTCATTATGTTGTCATTGTGGCAGAGAAAGTATGTTCAGCTGTTGGCTGTCAACTTTTAGAATGTAGTTATTATTGTGATATTATCCCAAATTGATGAACAGGGAATTCATAAATGCATTTTCTATTTTTATCATAAAAGTTTTAGTTATTTAACTGGACTCTTGTTCTTGTTTACTCTTTTTTTTCTTTGTATGCAAATCTTATTATACTTTGAAGGTTTATGCAGCTTTGTTGGTGTTATTGTGTATGAACGCACATTCATCATATGAGCTAATTTATTTTCCATCTTGTACATGAATAAAATGTCTCTGGTTAATATTTTGTATCTTACTTCAACCAATCCTCAAATCTTGCCCAGTGTCAAACGAGAAGAAGAATGACAGCTGCGCTGGGAGGACGTATTACAGAAGTATAGAAACTGGACAAGCAAAGACACAGGGGTTTGAGTTGTTTGTGAGACAATAGCTGGAACGCTACTACCTTCTCTTCTGTTTGCCCCCACAACTCATTTCTCTTCAGGAATTATTCAGTATTCGATAAAAGAATTTAGTTGTTTACATTTTGGTTTTTGGTGTTGACTTCCAAGACGCGAAGCAGCTTGACCATCCCAGCACCACTAAATGTCGAACTGGGACAAACTTTCTGCTTGTCTCCGGTAACGATTCAAGTAAAAAAGCATTTTATGAGTTACCGGACGTATTTATGGAAAGAAAATCAGACAGGGTCAAATCTCTGACCACAATTGAATTCTAATGAATTCTAAAAGTTCTTACATTTGAGTGGTGGCCACCCTACATAGGCGCAACATTATTTTCGACAGGAAGAATTTATCAATACTCTCGGATTATTTTCATGAATTCAAAGCGGTCAATCAAGTTCTATAAATATCCGATTGCTGAAACCAATAACAGGCAAGTGTGCGCTTCATTCCTACCGTCATGTTATGCTTGTTGGCCCGTTAAAACGCTAATATTCGCCGACCTTCGCCGTTGCGGGAGCCATGTAGATGTCGAAAATTTATATCTGAAAATGCATTTTCTGTCTAGGGTGCGCAGTATTTTAATATAGTGATTAGTTATGGTCTCCCTCGTAAATTATGTTTACGATTTTTTTGCTTGCTGATTTGTATTATGCTTGTTTGCGACTAACGCTTTTGTTTTGACGGCGATCGGAATGATCCCTTAACCTTACTCTGTTGGATCATGGCCTAGACTTCTACTTCCTTTATTTTCATTTGCCAGATTTTCTGAAAACGCTAACAGTTTGACCCGTTAAGGGTTTTAACTCATTGTTGCTCTCCAACTGTTGAGGCGCGTGTCATATCGAGTTATTTTCAGCTTCATTTTTTCCCTTTTTCATTTAAACTACTATCCCTACACTGTTAGCTTTGGTTTTTGGGTTTCGTTTGGTACGTAGTTTTGTACCTAAATGACATTCTTTTCCGTGGATCAATTTTTTTTCATTCAACTGTATGCACCATGATTCACCTTAAAAATATCAAATTTTCTATCAATATGTGTTTAGCTTTCTTTGACACTTAACCTCATCATTTATGTTGTATTTGTTGTACTCTTCATTGCCAATGGCATATTTGCAATGTATGTCCAGAAGTTTATTTTAATTGATCCTATACCTAACAGTTGTGATCTTCCAATTTTCAGCAGTCGGCAAGTTCATGATTAATACATTGGCAATGGTTCAGTACAAAGAGGTATCTCATCCATTGATTTAGTCTGACTTTTGTTATTGTTCTTCTTTTTGTTGTACTTCTCAGTTTTTACCTGTTTTTGCCTTTTCCTTCTCAGGGACATGGCTTGGAGTTGCACCTGTGACTTTTTGCTGTCTGGGAAAGGGATTACAATTGTGTCAAAACGCATGAAAATTAGTTCATCTCTCGAAATGATCCCAGAATGAACTAGCAGTCATGTTTAATCCAGGTGTCAGTGGCAATGCGAGGTAAGTATCATATTTACATTGTTGCTCTCTACATACGTGTTGTGGGCTAATGTTATGTATCATTTCTCAACAGGGTCAATGGCCATATGCCTGGCCTAAGTGGAGGACAAGATCTTAGAGGTGATCAGCGGAAACGGAAAGGAAAAATAGTTGTTGGTCCAGGACTTGGTCAACTTGGCAATTCTGCTGTCACATCTCATAGAGCAGCTGAATCCCCTCGAACCAACTCCTGCAATGGCACATTAAAATTTGCTGATCGCCTGAAGGGGTTAAGAGGACTTCTTCTTAGCAATGGAGATGCACCCTACCATAATCGAACAGATCATTCAGATTTGAGTGATCTTGAAGATCCCTATGCGTTCAATGAACCAGAGCCTGTTCGAAGATATGCTAATCCTAATTTAAGTACCAAACCTGTTTCAAAACAGCCTACAAAGAGCTTGACAAAAAGTAAAAGTGACCGAGGTATGTGCACTTTCAAATCGGTTTTTATATTGAGCCAATAGCACTACCTGTCTTCCAACTTATTAATCCTGTGCTGTTTGATGATTTTCAGGAAACAACACTAGTACTGAACCAACAGGACTAAATATGACACGCTTGTATCCTGCATTTTTTGAACCAAACTCCTCCCAGTCCTCATCTTTGTCCTCCAATCCCAATAATTCTGGAAAAACTACTCTTGCATCCCTACTAGAATCATCAGCTTCAGATTTACCGTCAAAGCGAAATGATATGGAGAGGTCTTTCTCTTCATTCTCAGTTAAGGACCTAAACTGTTTCCCTAATCTGACCAGTCCCCCTCCACCTGAGCAACCATCTTCCTCAGTTGTATCAAATACAAAAGTTTCGCCTGTGAAACATGGTGTACCTACCACCCCTCAAAGAGAGAGCAATAAGCTTGCTGCTCTCTTTAGCCCTACCTATCTTAACAGTATACGCAATGATAAAGCCAAAATTAGGAGGATCTCAACACCAAAAAGTCAAACTCGTGACAAGGTGAGCCCACGAGTTCCACCCTGTGATAAAAGAGTGAAGGAAGTGACCATCAAATCAACAACGCCATCAGTAGAACCTAAGAAGCCAGAGGACCCGACTAAAAATACTTTGAATCGCCTCCAGGACAAAATTGCCCGTAAAATGGTGGTTGGCAAGCATCAACGCAAAATGGCTTCAAAATCGGGAGGTGAAATTCCTCAGAGAAGACATAGTGTCAATGTAAGTTGTACTTAGTACCAATCTTTCAACCTTAAAAGACCTATACAATTATTTAAAAGAGTGATGACTACTATGGATTTGTTATTGCAGGATGTACCAGCCAGGAAAGAAAGAAGCCTTCTTGAAGAACAATTGCTTGGGCACAAGCCTTGTAAGTCAACGAAGAGAGATGATGAAGGTGATGCTGGTGTGGGAATTACTACTAGCTTGACCGCACCGCCTGCTGCAACAACTCGAGTTCCTGGTGTAAATGGATCTCTCACTTATGGGATAGCTAAAAGTAATCCCACACCTCAGCGTTCCAACACAAATTTGGCCAGGTTTGCTTTTCATTCAGTTTCATATCAATCTAACCATTGTCTGTGAATTGTTGCGATATCAGCATATTTATTGGGGCTCATGTAATGTGTAGGAAGGAGAAACCACATGCCACTTACAGTGGCCAAAAGTCATCTAGGACCCAATCAAGTACTTCATCGGCATCTTATGTGCCTGTCAAAAGTAACTCTCTACTACGACAGGCAGTGAATGGTGGTGTAGCACCAGTACCTCGTGTACTTGTTAAAGCTGAAGGTTTTAAGTCAAATAAACGACAAAGAACTAAGCTAGACCTGGCTTGTGATTCTTTGAAACATGAGTCTTTGCAACGGCTACATGCCAGCAAAGAAACAAAATATGATGTGTTTACTCGAACAAATGGTCAGTTCTAATTTTTTTCTCTGTATGAAAAATGAACCATGAACCATTCTTTCAATTATTTAAATAAAAAAATATGTTACAGTGGTCGAAACGGATAGTGATAATAGTGACTTGGATGAAGGCCTTGTCTATCAGAAGCACTGGTTTAGTGGGTGGATGGAAGCGGGGTCGGGACTGGCTTCTGAGGAAAGGAGAGAAGGTCGTCTCAATCAAATACGAGCTGAATTTCGACGAAAACTGGGCCAAGTGTGGGGAACCAGACGTGATCCTGGTGCGTCTGCACTTCCAAAGTGTGTCATTGATGCGGCTTTTACCCAACCAAGTCAAACTGCGCTTCTTCTTTCTCCCAATCAACGTTGGCATCGAACTGGAAGGTCAGTGCTTAAGCTTAAAGTCTTTTGTATTGCTATTGTGTAATGTGTTAAATCATCTCTTCTTTTTTAGGTCCAAACTATCAATGCTGGTGCCAAAGCAGTGTGTGTTTGGAAAGCAAGGTGAAGGGGAAGCATGTACTTCACCAGCACTTCCTTGTGCCCATCATTGTGTTCGCCACATAACATATAATGTTGAGCAGCTTTTATTTGAACACTGTACTGCCAAGTTTTCTGATAACACACAATGTTGTGTGCCTGTCTTTGATTCAAGTCATGAGTTGCCCCTCTGCTCTGAGCACGCTCGCAAACTGGTATGTCAAACTTGGTTACTTCTGGATTGCTGTGTTTGCTATTGTTGTTAGTCTTTACATTATAATAATCACCTTTTTTTTTTCTCTTAGGATGATTACAATCGTTTGTCTCAGGTACTGAAACCAAAGAGAGTTCGGAAGAAGTCTAAACCGTCAGCGATGACAAGATCCACGAAGCGCAATAAAAAGAAAAAGCAGAAGCCATCACACAGCAGTCAGACGTCGCCTTTACCACCTCCATCGCCAATAGCTGCTGAAAATTTACCCCCTGTCCAAGCCCAGGCTAGAATACAACGCTCACAGTCCCTCCCTGTTGATTCCTTTTCTCGTCGAGATTCGGAGGATTGTGCTGGTAGGTGCACTTGATATGTCTTATCTCTCCCTCTTTCTTTCTTTTATGAATACCTACCTACATGTCCTGGATGATTTCTTTTAGATTCTAATCTGGGTGTGGAAACTCCCGCCTCACCCACTGATGACTCTGAAATCTATGTGACTGACGAAGCATTTGTTAGATTGGATGACACACAGCTAAATGTGCAAGAACATAATGGAGTTACGAACACCATCACAGGTATGTGGTTATCATACGCTGTAAGTCATTCATCACTGAAGTCACCTGTTTGAGTGTCCATGTTCTGTGTTGACGCAGATGTGGGTGATGTTGATGTAGAGGAGGAGGAGGCCTTGGAGTTTGCCGCCGAGCTGCCTGAATTAGGGGATGCTGGAGACCTTGGCCAACAGGATGCTGCTCTTGATGCTGCTCTTGAAGAGCATGATCTCACCAAAATGCTGAATGAAATGCCTGCCATAGCATTCACAGACCTCTTTGGGGGTAAGTACAGCTCTGTCCAAATGTCAAAATATGGTCCATGTTTTATACTTTAATGGTAAACATATTAAAAATGATTTCACAGAAGATAAAGATGAGGAACCAACCAGAGAAGAAACAGAAGAGCTGGAGAGGGCTCTTGCTGCTGTCACCAAGGATGTCAATTCCCTTGGCAGCCAGATACTGCTAGACTACAAGGCCCAAGATTTGCTGCAGACAAACCCAGCACAGACACAAGCTCAGGTTTTTCTGGAGGTTGATAAATTGTCACCATCTCAAGGCTTGTTAGACATTGACAAGTTACAGACTCAAATATTTGATGAAAAGAATACTCAAGGCCTACTAGACAATTTTCTAGATGACCAGACACTCGTCCAGACGCTGTCTGCTCAACTGCCATCTGATTTGCCCGCCACAAGTTCTGGCCTTGTCTATTATCAAAATGGCTTCCCCCTGAATGGTGTAGGAGTAGATAAAAATATATGTGTAGCAAACAGTAGCACTGCTTCTATGTATCAAACTCCGGGTATGGTAGGCATACCTCTACCCCCTCAGACTGATCTTCACTCTTAGACATAGATGAGAATAATGGAATTTTTGGCTGGCTGATGTGTCAAACCAGGAGGTTTAACAACTTTTTTTTTTGTTTTGTTTGGGGGCTAGTCATGAATTCTACTTTTCCTGCATTCTTTATGTAAACATAGTAAGATTTTTTAAAATGACTTTTGTTTTCACTGCATTTGTAAATTGGTTGATTTTGTAAAATATGTGTATGATTTTTCACATTTTAGATATTTTACTGAGGTGTTGAGAGAAAATCTGTGACCAATATTCTGTGACCACAAACATGTTTGTCACAATGAGTATAATGTTCCATCACTCTTTGAGCTGTTTTCATGTGAAACTCACATACGTCCCATCCGTATGTATCAAATTCTTGCTTAAGCCGAACAATCTCTAGGACTTCCCTGTATGTACTGCCACAATGAAACTGCCGTACATTTCAAACTTTGACTTCTTAATCTTTGACCCAAGAGTGTTTCATTGGTTGGTTTTGAAAGAGAGGAATGTGATATTCATTGAAATGTGCTGACACTGCTTGTGCTTACATTTGGTTGCTTGATCCGTTGGAATGGTTAAATGAATCTCAAGAATTGAGCAATGCAGGGAGGAGAGTTACCATATTTTTATTGCTACTCTGTGTTGTTGTCGGGTATGAATTAGGAGTGGGCCATTTCAGAATATTTAATACATTTATTTTTTGTTAAATTAGATTTTGATTTTAATGCACATAGACCAAAATTGAACCTTCAGATATTTGCACAAGAGTTGGATGAATTTGCATTTTGTGCTGAACGAAAACAAAAGTGAGCGGCAGGCTCTTGGTTCATTCTCCGACAAACAACTTCTGTGTGACACATTTGCCGGTGTGACCAATACCAAAGCGTTAAAAAAGGAAATTTAAAAATTTCTCTGAAACTCGTGCATGTGCAATTGCTGTGAAGTTGACTGATCTGTGCTTATGGTAGATAGCAAAATTTCTTCAAACAAACACCGTCCAAATACCCCCCCCCCCCCTGTAAGGTGCATTTTGCTCGTTTTGTATTCCCTCATATGTGTTTGATGCTTGTGTGTATGGGTTGTGCATGCGCTCGCGCATGTGTATGTGTGTTTGTTTGTAAGTATGATTAATATGGCTAGAGGTTCTACCGTAGGGTATTAAAAGTTATGTTTTCTATAAAATTTTGTCTCCTTTTAGTCACATGACATCTACCTCTGCATTTTTTTTTTTTTACTTTTTTTTTAAAAGAAAATAGGAACCTGTTATTTTCAGGATTTCTCTTGCAGTATTCTGAAAGATATGGTCTTGCTCGCAAGATCAGTATGGCTGTGGCTTGACACTTCAGCTGGAAGCAGAATTTATTCTAAGTACTCCTGTGCATATGTTTTTATAGCAAAAAGCGTTGTTTTGTGTTGAACCTTAAGTAGAATTGGAGCATTTCTGGTTTTTGAAGCAATCCAACTCACCTTTTCCGACAGACAAGCCTAGTGTCGTGATTCCATAATTTGCCCTTACCTGCTTCTGTACTGGTGACAAAATCACAACCGTGGTGTTTGTGGTAGTTCTCTGCTTTTTGACCATGAAAATCTGAGAGTAAAGCGGTTTGTCATAGGTGCTCATATTAAATTGAATTAAAGAATCTATGCATCCCTGTGATAAGGCGCACGGTCATGAAAGTTTTATCACTTTCCATGTTTTCCTTGTTTAATTAAGCAGAAATTGTTCTGTTTTGTAACATTTCCGGAAATATTTTCTTGTGGAAATTTCCTGATGCTCAAATTTGAGGAGTACAGGCAACTGCCAAATCTGTTTTCTAACACTATTCTTATGTTGATTGTGAAAGACTGCTATGAGTTAAATGTGCTAGTATGTGTGTTAGTAAAGTAGAAAATTCGTTCTCTTGAAGTTTTAGAACAATATAACCATGAGTGTGAATATTTAAACTACTGTAATTATGTAGCAGAACTCACATTAATGCACAGGGCCTTCTTGGACTTGTAGCATTGTTTGCACCAGAAGTGCGCATTAATTAATCAAATGTGGTTGTTTTGTGTAGTACAAATGTAATTTTATTAAGTCTTTGAAATGCACTTGATAGGTTCTTATCATGTATTTCCTTTGATCCAGTGAAACTGCTTATTTGGTTGTACCTTTATTAACCGAACTTATCTTTGTCTGATTGTGTTGACCATATGTTCCAGTTTTATAACTTCTACCATTGTTGAAGAGGGACACAAAAACTGAAATTTTAAACAATTGGCCGCCAATGAACACATTTCTGTATTTGTGTATTTTTGTGTCTCATTCAACCCCTTAAAATGGGAGAGGTATGGTTCGTTTTATATTTTTGGGAACAACAGTCATGTGACATAGTTTATGAACACCTCAATGCATGTTTTCGAATTACTTACTATGTTATCAGGAACGGCCATCAAAAAAGAGAAGGACCATTTTTTTTTTTTTTTTTAGTGTTGATGTGGGTTTTTCAACCACTCTTGAGAACGTTTGTGGTCTTCCACACTCATTTTTTGCAATGTAGTAGGCCCATGTTTGGCACTTTTCCATTTGCTGCCTGTCCCTGATATTCATGTTGTGGACTGTGTTATTTAGTTTTTAAGCACAAATGCTAACTTGTAACAATATGATCAAATTTTTTGTATTTAGTATCGAATGTAAAAACAAAATTGTGTGTGTGTGTTGTGTATATTATTTACATAGATGTGTGTGTGTGTGTATGTGTGTGACTATTTCTTCTGCCGGAGGAGTGTAATTTTTGGATAAGGTTTAATGTTTACTTTTATCTGTGATCTTGTTTTCCTTTCTTTTCATTACTTATATTGTAATTTGTACCCCTATCCTTATGTTTTCTCTACAGTAAATTTACATTCATTGCCAAGTTCTTTGCCATTGCCCCCATATTTGCACCATTCCTCCTTATTTGCTCACCTTCATGATATCTTTTCATCAAAGTGTTGTTGTGTATTACATTATTGTATCAATTATGATAAATCAGCAAACCCATCCTTCAAATGTCTCATCATATCAACATACAGAAACAGTTTGAACTAAATGGTGACATACTTATTTGGCTGGCTTAGAAATTTTGATTGAATTGGTTCACTTGCACACTATGTTCTGGTTTTTTTTTAATTTGAACTCGTCATTTTATCAGCATCGCTTCTCCATTTACAGATCCTTGCTTCTTAGGGGCTAAACTACTCTGCAAAATTGGTGAAGACGAGTGAACCATCCCTTCTGATTTGAATTTGTTTTCCAGAATTTTCATTTGTCTTATAAGACCAAGTTGTATACAAACCCTTTAGTTTCCTATTACTGTAATTTTACCATTCGTAATAATTCTAATAGATGGAGGCCTGAATAATGTGCACGAGCTAACAGTAATAACAATTCATTTAAGATGTAGAAAACATATCTGGGGTGTAAGGTCTCTTATTAGTTCAAGTTGTACCTTCATGACATTTCAGTGACATCAGCGTTAAAAAAAAAAAATGAGTACCTGTTAATGATAGACCCTTCTTGATGTACTTAGTGTGTTATATACTTGTACATAAAGTTTGCTTTAGGAGAATGAAATGTACATATAAAACCGGAATAGTATTAGGCATTTGTATTAGTGCTTGTCGATAGTAATTCTGTATTTTGATGTCGATAATGATTATTACTGTTATTGTTGCTTTTACTTTGACTATTATTACCACTTTTACTATTATACTTACTTATTTTTTATCATCATAGGGCTTAAATAGAATTGAACAAATATTTATTTCTAGCCAAAAAATAAAGTTGTTCCTACAAAACTGTCTGGACAGGGGAAAAAAAAAGAATTAAAAAAAAAGAATAAAAGGGTAAACGGAATTGCCCACAAACAGTAACTTTTAATTGGTGTCATGGTGATTTAAACAAATCAGATATCTGCGGTATATCTTGCCAAGACGGTACTCCATTTAGAATGTCCTCTACTGCTTCCCCATGGAAGACTGGCTGAGGAGTCTCTGAAACTGTGGAGGTGACACATTTCTAAATATGCAGTAGTAAACTTTCTTTCTTACCTTATTCTACTCCTGTCAATAAATCTGAATGTAAGAGCTCCTTTCATAGATAGTTTATGTATATTAAAAAAAAAAGTGTGTTTTTCTGCATTAATTGTCATGAGTTTTGTGTGTTTAGAAAGAAATTTTCTTTGGAGGACTTTTAGCAAAACCTTAAGCTTTTGTGGCTCTGTGTGTACAGTTGTGATGTGCAGTGTAACTTGATTATTTATTAATCCCATGATTTTGAGCTTTACTAATGATGTATATTCATCATGGTGCTCCTGCCGGTATCGGCCGAGTCGAAACAAGCCCCCGCTTCACTTGACACATAGTGAAGTTGAAAATTTTCCTTTTATGATACTTCTCAGGAATTTTTGTGAAAAATTCTACATGCTGGTCTTTAAGGGAGGTTTTTACCACATGACATCCATTGAGCTACATAGTGAGGCAAACTGAAGTGTCTGTAGCATCCTGTGCAGAATGTATTGAATGCTGTGTAGTTACTTCAAGATATAGGAAATGTGTTTGGAGTTCCTTATTGGGACATCATTTGGCAGCTTTTATCCTGTGACTGAAATGTCGATGTAAAAAGAATGCTATAAATATATTTTTATAGTAAAGTGTCTTAAACACGACCATCTGGGCTTCCCTTATTCCTTGGATCTACTCCAAGGTGTCCCATCCTTCTAGACACCATTTCCCTCCCGCGAAATTAAAGGAAACAACTCGCATGTTATTTTATGGTAATTTTCCTACCTATTTTAGCCTCTGTGGTTCAATCCATACCAGCGAAAACCGTCATTTATGGCTTGTTGTCACTATATTTTTATTTTTCTAACTGCCATTGTGTTCAACTTCTTTGCAAATCAGAATCATAAAATTGAGTGTCTATCAATAAAAATAAATTTTTAAAGTTTTCCGTTTTATCATTATTTACATTTTTAATCTTGCAGCACACCCCATACAATTTTCTATGAGCAAAGAGACTGATGGAACTTATGTGATTGTTAAGACAAGACGTCATTAGTTTCCTATCATCCCATAAATGCATCCAACCAGGGATGCCCCCCTATAACTTTTATCACATCACATTTATATCAAAATATCAATTCAACGCTAAAGAGCCAACACATTCAAATCAAAATATAAATTCAAGGCTCAAGAGCCCTCAAAGTTGTGCAGGCCAGCCCTTTGGCCGCTTCGGCAATGGCCCCAACGTAACTCAGCCGCTTCCGCATTGCCCGTACACCCGAGGCTGGGCTCGGCATGGCCCCACGCCGGGAGGGTAGGCAGCACAACTTGCACCACACGTTGGGCCTCTTTTGTGAATAAACCACGGGTGTTTTTGAGCAACCAAGGGCGGTTTTTTACTAAGTAGGACCTCCTCTATCTCCCATATCAGTTTCATCAAAATCGGGAACAAAAAAAAATTGGCAAAAAAAATGGTAAGGCCAGCCTTTGGAATTTTTCCGATTTGGGTAGGAAATAAAATTTCGATTTTTTGCTCCGAATGTGTCTAAACCGACCCCTAGACGTCGTTCCGCCTTGAAACGTATACCGCATGGCCCTCATGGCTCCGGAAAATGCGATAAACACGTCCACGCCGGGAGGGTAGGCAGCACAACTTGCATCACACGTTAAGCCCATTTTGTGAGCAACCACGAGTGTTTTCGAGCAAACCGAAGCCGCCGGGTTACGTTGAGGCTAATGCCGAAGCGGCCAAAGGGGCCTGACAGGGCTGCACCACTCATGTATCATTTTTGAAAAAATATAAAAAAAATATTAATAAAAATTATAGGGGGTATCTCCGGTCGGGGGTATCTCCGGGACTTACCCATTAGTTTCATATTACATGATGAAAAGCCCACTTCCTTGATGATAGGAGGGGGGTAAGGGTAACTTGAATGAAACAAAGTTTCATATGATGATACATCTACACCTTTATTATACAAAATATTCACATCATTAGAGGTATGAGAACACCGAACATTAAATGAAGTACATGGTTTATGCAATTATAATGATTAGTGTGTAGCTGGCGCCAAACCAGAGATAATTGCAGACATGTCATCAAGTGACAATAAATATTCGACTCTAAAATACTGACAGCATCACTATTTTTGAAACATAATATTTAGAGGTATTACAGCCTAACTAACTTTGATAGATCTAGCCAAATGGTATTTAAAAAAAAGACTGCTTTAAATCTGGCTAGGAGGGATAATCCCACAGTGTAAATGCAGCAGAAAACATCATGATTTCGACATGGAATGTCAAGCAGAAAATATCAACTTTCTCACCATATAATTGGTTTTGTTCGAGCATCACAAAATTTTCTAAAGTACAATCCTTTCATGCAGCGTTAATGTCAAGGCCAGCCAGTTAAACAAACTTCAAAAATTGGCTTGGTATTCTTTTATTTAGTTTTTCAAGTGAATTTTTTTTGTTATCAAAATTGCAACTTATCTCTTTGGAAGGTAGAAATCAATGTGATTTAAGTTCCTGTTGATATGTTTTTGATAGAACATCATAGCAAAATATGACACTGATATCATTGGCAAAATAAGGCACAATTCTCAAGAATACCATTAAAAACAAAAGAAAATGCAAAGAAATGTATTTCCTATTTGAAAGAAAGCAATGAATGGTTGGGCCTTAATGACAATTTATTTAGGAAAATAAACTCAAGAGGCAGAAAAGGAGAGACTTGTAGATTGCTTGTGGGACTATCAACATACGTGATGCTCTGTATTCCATTGTCATTTCGAATGAATCACGAAGCTACAAACAATAAATTACAGGGAATTGCACTGCTCTGTCGTCATGCACGACAGAGGTTGGCACAGTAAGGTACACACCAGCGAGGGGCGGGGGTCAGGAGGGGTAGGGGGGGGGGGGGGGGAGGGGAGGCAGCTACGGGCAGCGAGTGGGGAAGACGTGCGGACCCGGTCCGGGTCCGTGCAGTTAAAAGTCGTGCGCGTGCATGCATGCAGGCTGCTGCTCGTCCGTGATGACCCAAGCTCCGCACGGCTCAACTGCACGGCCCCGAGCCCTCCGGTCCGGCCGGCAGGATGCCGCCGCCACCACCACCACCACCACCCCGTCGCCGCGCCGCCCCCGACTCGTCCCTCCCCGCCCCGCCCGGTCCCTCCAGCGCCGGCGGGAGGCCGCGTGGTCAGGCGCCACGCGCCGTGCACGGGGCCGAGTGGGCGCGTCGCTCGCCGCCCGAAACCTCGAGGCTGCGCACGACTTGAATTGAAATGAAAATGCGTCGCCTTCCTTCGCTGGCCGGGCAGGCGGCGAGCGCCCACCCACTCATACCTACGTGCTCCGCGGGCGTCGCTGGACCGCGCCGACTCCAGAGAGGGGAGGGGCCACGCGCTGCCACAGCTGCCGCAGCTGCTGTCTACGGGCCCACGCCTACGGGCCCTACGTCTGGTGTCCACGCCACACGCACTCGAGCCGGCCGAGTCAATGGGTATCACCGGACCCTACAACGGGGCCACTTCATATCACAATCGGGCCGGACAGGGCGAGACTAACACTTCTACGGGGAAGAGATGAGGGAGGGAGGGGGAGGGGGGGCTAGCCCTGCAAGGCGTCAGCCTGAACCCGCAGGCTGTCCAAGTCCACGCACACGGGGCTGAGAGGCCGGGGGGCCCCCAGCAGACACCCGGACACCGGCCTACGCGGCCGTCTCCCGGCTCGACGCGATGAGCAGCGGCGTGGTGACGGTCGCCTTCTCGATGTGGCTGTTGTTGTTGGCGGCGGCGGTCAGCTCGAGCGCGTTGTGCCCGGGCAGCGCGCCGTGGTTGTTGCCGCAGTAGCTGAGCAGCGGCGTGGCGGCGCCCGCCGGCCCCGGCAGCCGCCCGCTGCTGCTGCAGTTGGCGGCGTTGGCGCCGCCGTTGGCGGCGCCGGGGACGCCGCCGCAGGCCGCCGCCGCCGACGTCGGCGAGGTGACCGCGGGCACCGGGACGGCGGCGGGGGCGGGGGCGAGAGCGCAGGCGGCAGCGACGGCGGCGGCGGCTGCGGAGGCGGCGGCAGCGGAGGCGGCAGCGGCCGCCACGGAGACGGCCGACTTCTTCTCCCCGAGCAGCCAGTACGTGGTAAGGCGGCCCTTGCCCTGCGACAGGACAAGATCGGCATGAGCCTCGTCACAGGACCGAGCGCGGCCCGCAGGCCCGCAGGCCTCGGTAGGCTCACACACACACACACTCACCTTCATCTCGACCTCGCCGCGGCACTCCAGCTCGAACGTCTCAAACGTGTCCAGGAGGGCCTTGGTGGTCGCACTGACGTGGATCCGCAGCGCTGCGGGAGACACACACACACACACACCTGGAATTAGTTTCCCCGCCAACTTTAATTTGACAGCGTACACGCGGAGCCAGAGGCGCCGGGGGCGGCCGTCTGAGGTCAGAGGTCGCGGCAACGTGAGATGGCGGGTGATCGGCGGCGGCGGGGCGGGGGCCGGCCCCTGAAACCCCCGGCCCAGCCTTCTGCTCTCCATCCCGCCGCGTCCCAGCACCCACCGCACGCACGCACGCACGCACGCCTGGCGGTAGGTCCTATGTGCGGCGATGCGTGCCCCGGATGGACCACAGTCCCCCACGGCCTGCACAGCCACAGATCCCAGTCGAGGAATGCGCCGCGCTACGAGGAATGCCAGCCCCCCCTAACCCCCCCCCCCTACCCCCTCCGACCGCCAGCACGGCCGCCGCCGATGAGCGCGTCCCCGTGGTCCCGGCCGCAGCGAGCGCCTGTGGAGTCGGTGGTAGGCGTCCCGCACCACACGCGAGCCCTGCGGGTCTGCCTACCCCGGAGTCCGCGGGCGGCAGGGCGGAGAGTCGGCCTCGCACACACACACACACTCACCTACACACACGCACACGCACACGCACTCGCGCCTCACCCGCGCCAATCTGCTTCCCTCTCCCGAACGGCTTCCGACGCAAATCAAAATGTCCGCAGACAGGCCTCACCTTCGCCGTTGCTCTCCATCCTGGACGCGGTGTTGACGGTGTCGCCGAACAGGCAGTACCGGGGCATCTTGAGCCCGACCACGCCGGCGACGCACGGCCCTGAGGTGGCACGAAGGGAGGGGTCACAAACAGGTCACGCAAAAAAAAATCGATTTAAAAAATTTAATTGTGTTTTTTTTTCGAATTTTTTTTTTGTGGCGGTGTACCTACCGCTGTGCAGGCCGATGCGCAGGCGCAGCTGCAGCCCCGGCCGGTGCCGGATCTTGAAGTCCCGCACGGCGTGCAGCAGCGCCAGGGCCATCCGGGCGATCTCGCGCGCGTGCTGCAGGCCGTTGCGGACCGGCAGCCCGGACACCACCATGTAGGCGTCCCCGATCGTCTCCACCTGCCGCAGATATATATATATATATATATATATAGAGAGAGAGAGAGAGAGAGAGAGAGAGAGAGAGAGAGAGAGTCAGCATTCAGCGCTCCCCGCCGGGCCCCGCCCCCTTCCTGTCACTGTGAGGGGCTGTAGCACGCGGGCCGCGGGCCGCCGCCGCCGCCGCGGCATCCCGCACGACGGCAACCCGATCCCCCCGCTTCACCTCCCCGCTCCTGTCGGAAAGAGATATCAGCGGCCACTACTTCCCCCGTCCGTCCGCTCCCATCCCCTTCCGGACGCGATGTGTGCTCACTCATTGATGCCGACTCCGGCCGAAAGGGGTGCGGCGGCCGCGAGAGCAGAGCGAAAGCCGCGAAAGGCCGCGAAAGCCGCGAAAGCCGCGAAAGCCTCCCGTCCCGTCCCGTCCCGTCGGCGGGGCCCTCACCATTAAAAGATGGGCGGCCACATCACAGATCACACACGGCCCGGCCGAGGGCCCGACCGAAATCTCCCGCGTGCCGCGCGGACACGGGGGCTCCTCGCGAGGAAAGGAGTGATGAGAAATTCATGCCCGCCCCGGCCGGAGGGCCGGCGGGTCGGCCTGGAGGGCCTGGAGGGCCCGGAGGGCGTGGAGGGCGTCGAGCTCACGGCTCGCGGCCCGGCTGCCAGGCAGGACTGCTCTTTCCCGCCTCCCTCTCTCTCTCTCTCTCTCTCTCTCTCTCTCTCTCTCTCTCTTTCCTTTTTCGCCCTTCTACCTTTACTCGGTGAAAGCTGTTTAAAGACGCGGCCCGAGGCGGAGCCTAAGACCGTGGCACACACACACACACACACACACACACACACGCACACACAAGATTAATTACAAGACCTCAAGTAGCTTCCGTTGCAGGTCCAGAACAGTGTGAGGTTGCAGTGAGATACTAGGGTCTCTAGTCCCACAATTTTCAGGAAAAAAATTGCAAGAGCTTCAAAAAAAAAAAATCTGAACTTTCTTGAAATTATTTGGGGCTCGAAACCCTATGAGATGCCTTAGTTCTGCCTTTTTCCCCCCAACAGAACCTTAACCACAAAATATCAATTTCCCCATCTGAAAATCGTGCGCGCACAATTTCGCCGTGCCGACCTTGTAGACGTCGAAGTTCTCGATGATGGAGTCGAAGCAGGTGTAGAGGTCGTTGAGGAGGTCCACGACCTGGAGGGGCGTCGAGTCCGCGGAGAGCGAGGTGAAGCCCACAATGTCGCTGAAGTAGATGGTGACGCTGTCATAGGTCTCCGCCATCACCGACTGCCCGGAGATGAGCTGACTCGCCACGGACCTGAGCCGAGCCGAGCCGAGCACAGTGATAAAGGGCCGTCAAGAGCGCCGGTAAAGAAAAAAAAATACTCGCAAAAATTGTGAGTTTATTTTTTTTTAAATCATATTTTTATTGTGAAAATTAAAAAAATTCTCGGGACACTGACTTGGGCAGCAGCTGGTACAGCAGCTCCTCGCACTTGCGCTTCTCTTCCAGGTAGTCGCTGGTCCTCTCGTCCACGAGGAACTCGAGGTTGTTGGCGTACTGCTCCATGCGCGACAGCAGGTTGTCCAGGATGTTGCCAGACTCATGGTCCCTGCACGACAGAAGGAAGGGTTTGTTAGACAGCGTCCGTCATGTTTTTCATGCAGTTTCGTATAGTTTTTCCATCGACTTTTTTTTCTAAAGAGAAATGTAATCCGGTCGAAAAAGTCCTGTTTAAACCGGCAAGTTTCACGCTACCTGGCGATTAGACCGCTTTTACTACATTGTTAAGCCAAACTTTCAGCGTGGCGAGCGTCGGTGGAATCAGAGGGGCCGTGGATTTTGGGGGCGGCCAACTTTAGGATTCCATGCCTCTGTGCCAGGAGCAGGACCGTACCTCGGCTGGAGCCCGGCTGGAGCCCGGCTGGAGCCCGGCTGGAGCCCGGCTGGAGCCCGGCCATAACCCGAGCCGCCCCCGTCCGCAGAGATTACCTCAGGCCGGGACGCCCGGACGGCGCCCGGGGCCCGGGGAGCGGGGAGCCTAGCCGGTCGAGAGGCCTCACCTCATCAATGTTTGTTCCCGACCGTTTTGCCAGTGATTTCGCTGAGAGCCGCCGCCCGGCCGGCCGCCGTGCCCGACCCTGCCGGAGCCTTGCCAGAGCCGTGCGCCGTGCAGCCGAGGCCCCGACCCGACCCGACCCGACCCCCCGCGGAAGGGAAAACACTTCATCAAGCTCCCCCCGACCCGGCCTGCCCGCCCCCCTGAGCCGCGGCCCGACGGGGCGGCACCGAACAGACGACCGCGCCGTGCCGGGCTGTCTCGAGTGTCCAGGGCAAACAAGGAGCGTGACGTCAGCGGCGTCAGCGGCCTCAGTCGTCAGCCGTCCCCGTCAGCCCCCGCGGGCGACACACGGCTGACCCGGCCGGCCGACCGCGGGCCGCGCGGGCCGCGGCACCGCGGGTACACCGTGCGGTGTGCTCTCTCTCTCTCTCTCTCTCTCTCTCTCTCTCTCTCTCTCTCTCTCTCTCGGCGTCGAAACATAATCCCCACAGCAAAGAAAAGGCGGGAGGCCGCCGCCGCCGAGCCGAGGCCGCCGAGGTCGCCGAGGCCTTCTCAGCCCGCCGTTCGCAAAGTGCATTACGGCACGGCCTCCGCCCCCTCCGCCCCCTCCGCCCCCTCCGGCCTCGGCCTCGGAGCGGCGGAGCGGGGTGCCTCGCCCCGCAGTGTAGGGAGGGGACACGGGCCGGGATAGAATGCCTTATGAGCGGGGTCCACCTCATCCATGTTGTAGCAGAAGGTGCGGCGCCCTGTGGCCCCGCGGCCCTACAGGCGCCGGGCACGACACGGCACGGGGCACGGCACGCATGACAGCCCCGAAGTACTCGGCAAGGGCGGAGAGACGCGCACGGGTTCGAATCCCTTCCAAGTCGGAGACCGAATACCAATGGCCCGGGCATGAGGTGTACGTATCGTCCGGCTCCACTAGACGGCCGTCCACAAGCGTTTAAATCACTCACTTCCAGGTTTAAAAGTCGTATACGACTATAGTAGTGACTATAGTCACTACTGCTGTGGCGGTATTGTGGGAAGGAGCTGGATATTAGTGAGTGTGTGTGTGTGGGAAGGGGGGGGGGGGAGGCAGGGGGCGTCTCCTCGGCCTCCCGCCTGATTGGGGGGAGGGGGTGGGGTGCGGGCACTGCAGGGGGCCACGGCTCGGGCACCGCCCTCCCACCGGAAACGGCTTGTCTTTCCGCGCATTTGCATGGACAATTTGAAAATCTGGTCGGTCGCCGTGTGCCACGCCGAACAGCCCGAGCAGCGGCCCGAGTCACCCGAGGGGACGGAGCCGAGCGACCCCGAGCGGCCCCGCAAGAAATGCTAATCCTGTTCGGCCCTCCCCCCCCCCACTCCCTCCAAGTCAGTGTAAAGGTGTAAAAGGGTGGGTGAGGAGAAAGGGGGGGGGGCTCGTTTGACATTCACGCCTCCGTGTGACCCGCCCCCGGCCTCGACTCCTCCCCCCCTGCGTTTGCTTGTCCAGCCAGCCGGACGGTCGAATCATAAGCCGCGGGCGCGGTCTCTGTTTCTATACCCCACTTCACCCGGCGGACACCCTGCGGACACCCTGCGGACACCCTGCGGACACCCTGCGGACACCCTGCGGACACCCTGCGGACACCCTGCGGACACCCTGCGGACACCCTGCGGACACCCTGCGGACACCCTGCGGACACCCTGCGGACACCCTGCGGACACCCGGCGGACACCCTGCGGACACCCTGCGGACACCCTGCGGACACCCTGCGGACACCCTGCGGACACCCTGCGGACACCCTGCGGACACCCTGCGGACACCCTGCGGACGGCTACGACTACACCTACTCCCCGGGGGCGGGCCGGGCTGGAACTACACTGCGAATAAGCAGGTGTCGCAGCAGGTGCCGCGCAGTTTGCCGCGGCCGGACGGGGCGCACTACGTTGTCTCCCGGTCCCGCGGCTCTCTATTCGCAGGCACGTTCCTCCGATGCCACATTATTTTTCCTTTCCCCACCGAACCTCGGAATTCATCGAGGGAGCGGCCGGTTTTCGGGTTTTCGGCGGCGGGGCGTCACCGCGTCGCCTCCGAGCCGCGGCGCCACCGGCATATGGAGCAGATTGGCTTTCGGACGTCACCGCTCGCCGACCAAAACGAAAAATGACGTCTATTTCGGGAGGCGATCGAGGAGGGACTGGAGGGAGGGAGGGGAGGGAGGGGGGGGTGAACGAAAGGACGAGGGGTCCTCTGGGTCCTTTGACAGAGGACTTAGGGCCAGGCGACCGCGGCGGGGCTTTTCGGCAGGGAGTCAACTGAATTAGAGGGAGAGAGAGAGAGAGAGAGAGGGGGGGGGGGAGCGAGGTCTCTCCGAACCGAATTAACGCTCCGCCGAACGAAAATAATAATAAATAATAACAATAATGCGCAGCCAGCATAATAACCGGGGCCCGAATTACAAAAGAAAAACGGAATGGGAATGGAAAAAAAGAAACAAGCGCTCGCGAGGTCTGCGGGAGGAGGGAGGAGGGAGGAGGGAGGGGGAGGGAGGAGGGAGGGAGGAGGGGGAGGGGGGGGGCGGCCTTAGACGGTCTCGCCTGTAGATTGCGGTGGCCGGGCAGAAGCCGCGCCGAAAGCGCTCACGCCGCTGCCCGCGTCCGTGGCGGCCGCTTTCAACCGCCCTCAGCCGCCCCCCGCCCGACTCCGTCTCTCTGTGTCTTTCTCGATGGGATAAGAGAGAAGATTACCACGCGGCGGCGGCGGCGGCGGGCCGCGCCGCTTCGGTCCTAATTCTGTGACGCTCTCCGCGCCCCTCGCCGCCGCTTCCTTTTTGTTTATCGCCCCGCTCTTTTCTCTCCCCTCTAACTGACTTATGAGCTTTCTCGCACACAGAGAGAGAGAGAGAGCGGCCAATATTGAAGAAAGAAATAATATTTTCGTGCCGGGGCGCCGCCGCCGCCGCCGCCGCCGCCGCCGTCCCCCCGGCTGCCGATTGCACTCTGGCCTAATCGGCGACCGAGAGGCGGGGCTTGCGGAGTATGCTCTCTACCCCTCCCTCTCTCTCTCTGTCTCTCTCTCTCCCTCTCTCTATCCTCCCCCCTCCCCCCAATATCTCGCTCTCTCTCCCTCTCGGCCCGTGCATCACAGCCGTTCGGAGTCGTTGGTCGTGCCCGCCGATACGTGGCGGTCTCCATTGTGCATCTCGCTCGCTCTCCCCCAGAACGCCTCTCACCAGCCTCTCACCGTCCTCGTCCCCCCCACAGAACACACGCCCGGCTCGCCCGGCCCCAACACAACAGTCTGGCCCGGCCCTACGTTGCGTTACGTCCTACCCGGCCCTGGTTACATCACAACGGACGTCGGCCACAGAGTGCTACCTGGCAAAAAAAAATTCTTTTTGCAAATAATTAAAATAAAAAACTCCCATAACGTGCCCTCTATATCATCTTTAAAATAAAAAAGAAATGCAGGAACATAAATTGAGAGAATTGTATATGTTGTGATTTTCTCTATCTTTTTTTTTACATTCCGTTGTGAGGCGCCGGGGGCGTCCGGAGGACACTTCCGCAGTTACTCTGTGCGGGTCGTACGGGCGTTCGCACTCCCTCCTCCTCCTCCTCCTCCTCCTCCCGCCACACACACACACACACACACATTCAGAGTTGTGAGGACAGCCGCGAGCAGTTTAAGTACTGTATGGAAGCTCTGCTGCGCAACAGCAGAAACTCGCACGAAGCGATGCGAGCGGCATAGGCTTTGGCAGGCCGGGCATGCCCACCAGCACTACGACTTTACGGCTCCTCTACTGTCAGTCACACAAGTGCGCCAGAGAGAGAAAGAGAGAGAGAGAGAGAGAGAGAGAGAGAGAGAGAGAGAGAGAGAGAGAGAGAGAGAGAGAGAGAGAGGGAGGCGGACCGCAGACAGCAGCGCCAGTAGCAGCACACGGAATTATGTTTTTCCATTCGCCGCTAACAGGGAGAGGGAGCAGAAGCACACAGTGCATATGGCGGAGACGCCGCCGCGGCAGACAGCGGCGGCGCGTGTGGTCGCTGCACGCAGCGCCTGCTGTCGTTATTCGCACACACATTCGCACACACACACACACACACACAGCAGCAGCGACACGCGCCTTGCCTTGGTCTCGTTTCCGGCTCCTTTGAGCCGCCGCCCGCGGGGAGTGCCTTGGCAGGTAGACTGTGCCGGCGCACACGTATGCATTGCTTCACGCTGGTTGCCTATGCTGTCTTCCGCTCGCTCCCGCGCTGCATTTCCCGCTGCCGTGCCGCCGTCGCGGTCCGTCTGTTTCTTTCTTTCTTTCTCTGTCTGTCTGTCTGTCTGTCTGTCTGTCTGTCTGTCTGTCTCTCTCCCTCTCTCCCGCCATGACGTCGCCTCCTCGCCGCCTTCCTCGAGGGCGGTGCAGCGCTATATGCTGCCTTCTTAGCGAAGGACCTTTTTCCTCCGCAGGATATTAAAAGTCCTGAAATGAGAGCGAAAGAGGCGGGAGAGAGAGAGAGACAGACGGACAGATAGAGGCGGACAGACAGAGAGGGACGCCTCGTGTTTCCGACACGTCGGCGCGCGCCGCGGCCCTCTGGGGAGAGTTTATAACGCGAGGAGACGGCGGGAAAAAAAAATAACAATAAATACGAGAGGGGCCTGGTTTGGTCAATGTGGCGACAACATTGTACGACGGCCGGTCGTAAAACGGTCATAGTGGCCCTCAAGGCGGCCGCGGTCCTCGGCGGGGCGAGATCTGCAGCTAGCCCGGGCCAGGCCAGCCAGGCCGAGCCGACGGGAGAGGCTTTCATATCAGCGCGTGTGCGCAATACCAACCTCTAACATTCGAAAAAAAAAAAACTACGAAAAAAAAATCGTCATCGCTTCTTGTGGCTATCGTTCTGGTTTGGTGGTGTTACCGCATATCGCCGTTTGCGCCGAGGGGCAGGACGGGAGCCGCCGCTCTGTGCCCCGTGCCGTGCCGTGCACAACAGCCTCCAGTCCAGTCCCGGCCCCGCCTACTTCTGACAGCGCCCGCCGCCGCCGCCGCCCGGGTAGCCAAACTACTTAATCGGTCGGGAATATTCCCTCCGCAAGCCTTTGCGAGCAGTCTGTCTGCCCGAACGGCAACGGCAATAGGTAAGGTCGGGCAGAGTCGGCGCGGCGTGCCGAGGGCGCACAAATTCTGCTTAACTAAGCGGGAAACTAATCTGAGCTGGCGCTGGGCTGCGCCGCGGCCTCGGCCGGGGCCGGAGGTGCGGGGGCGTCCTCCGAGGCGCTGGCTGGCTGCTTCGCTCGCTCCGCGGTCGGGGAGACAACTTCCCTGGCTGGCTGTCAAGGCCGTTTGCCCGGGCCTGCCCCGCCTGCCCCGCCTGCCCCGCCTGCCCCGCCTGCCCCGCCTGCCCCGCCTGCCCCGCCACATCGCCACCTGCTCTCCCACGTCTCACCTCTCACCCCCTTCAAATCAGTCAGCAGCTCCCGAACTCTTGCTTGGCTCCGGAAGACGCGGGCAGCAGGCGGCGCAGGGCGGCGTGGCGGCAGAAATCTTTTTTATTTCAGTGGCTATATGGAACCTCAATAATCCCAACGTTTCCACGCAGTTGCCGCAACGTTCACACCGTCCCCCCCAATCAGAGTTCATCGACCCTCCTCATGCGCCACGCGCCGCCACGCGCCGCCACCGCACGTCAATCATTCACAAGACACGATCGAATTCTGTCGCGTCTCGTCGCGTCCGCGGGCGCCCCGCCCCCGTCCCGCGGCCAATCGGAAGTATGGAGTGAAGGAGAGAACGGAGCTCCATAGCCAGCAATCAAACTCGTATCGGGAAGGCAGCGGCGCCACCTCAACTCCACACGCCGCCACCCCTCTCTCTGTCTCTCTCTCCTGGCTGCCCGTCTGTCCATCTGTCTGTCTGTCTATCTCTCTCTCTCCCTCACGCACGGCCACACCGTCGTCGGCGCTGCCGAAACAATGCAAACACACTACCGCCATGTGTCTTGTTGGCTGATTCGTTCCGTGATCTCCGGGAGTGAGGGAGGAAGAGGGAGTGAGAGGGAGGAAGAGGGAGGAAGAGGGAGGAAGAGGGAGGAAGAGGGAGGGAGGGAGGGAGGGAGGAGGGAGGGAGTGAGAGGGAGGAAGAGGCGGCGTCTCCGCGCGCGGGAGGGGCGGGCGGGGGCACGCTAGACAACGGAGGGGGCGGGCCACACAAGCTCCATTGCGCTGTATAATCAATGTGTGCTCCGGACGAGCTGAGTAAATGTTTGAGAAAACTCAGCGAAACGAACGAACAAAAAGAAAAATCCCCCCCAAGTATTCTACCGACCGTTACTCTCCTATACTCTTTATTTCTCCTCCCCCGCCTCCGCTCCTTTTGGCCCGGACAAGGCGGGGGGTAGCGCCGCTCCGGTCTCTCTCTCTGTCGCTCTCGCACTCACGGGTGTGGCGGGCCCCGCGTGGCCGTGTGCGAGTGAGACACGCGGGGCGAGCGAATCACGACAAAGCTGCTGCTGCCGCCGCAATCAGCGGTACTTTTGTTCGTCGGCAGAGGGCCGTTCGGTTGCGGGACAAACATTCATGATTCGGTGCGCCGGTACTGCAGTGGTTGCGGGAGGGCCGCGCCCCCACGCCCCGCCCCGCCCTTGGGGGCCGCCCCCGCCGCCCCCGCCGCCCCCGCAGGCCCGGCCTGGCTGGCCCGGGTTCACGCATATATGTTTTCGCATGAATGTGAATAGGCGCCACAATACCAGTCTGTCTCTCCCTGCTCCGCGGCGGGGCACCGCGGGCCGCCTCCACTGCCCCCCCGCGGCGCACCCCGTGTCCGGGCCCCCCAGGGTGCCCAGGGTGCCCCAGGGTGCCCCAGGGTGCCCCGGGCCGGGGAGGCGAGGCCGCCGTGCCAGCCGCCGTGCCGCCGCCACGCCGCGACCTCAGCGCAGACCGACTTGTCGTCAGATGAATACTGATCGGAGACACAGTGAAAGGCGTTCTCATCATTCGTCTCCGCTGGCGCCAGCTCACCCTAGTACCACAGTGGTGTCTCTCTCTCTCTTTCACACACACACACCTCCTCTGTCTCTCTCTCACACACACACCTCCTCTCTCTCTCTCTCTCTCTCTCTCTCTCTCTCTCTGTGTGTCTCTCGCTCGCTCCCTCCCTCCCTTCCGCTCACTCGTACGGCCCGGGCAGTGCCAAGAAGCCAGTGCGTTTACACACCCCTGCCGACTTAGCCCCGCCACTTTGCTCAGGGTCAAGGAGCCCCCCCCCTCCCCTTCTCCCCCCCCCCCGTCACTGTCGCCTCAGGCTGCCCCCTCCCCTCCGCGAGCGTTTGTTTGTTTTTGCGGTACGTACTACTTGAGGCTTCCGACCTCCGGGGGATCTTTTTGGATCAGTACTCTCTCCCCCCCCCTCCCCCCTTCCTCCTCCCATTCCTTTCGGGACCCTTCACCTCCCCCCTCCCCCCTCCCCCCCCTCCCCTCCACCCTCGCACGCCGCCGCGGATCTTGTGTCCCTTTCGCACCCCCGTGCCTTTATGCGTGGCTCGTCGTCCTTTTACAAATCCTCCCCCGTTTGCCGCCTCGCGCCCTGCCAGGCTGCGCCGCGCTGTGCCCTGCCCGAGGCGGTCTGGAGTGGAGTGGCGGCCCGGAGTACACAGCGCCCAGTGCGTGCCGACCACCACCATCTCCACCTTGATATCGCTATATCCATCTCTGTCCCGCCTCGTCTTCTTCTTCTGACGTTGTGGCGCCCGTTGCTGAGCCGGCGCTGCCGCTGCTGCGGCTGCTGCGGCTGCTGCGCCGCACCCTGCCATGCTAGCCCACACGGAGGTTTCGCTGCTTCGGTTCGGTTCGGATAGAAGCGCTAGGGGGGGGGGGGGGGGGCGGGCGGCGAGATCTCCTTGCCATCCCCCCCGCAACGTGACGTACCCTTTGGTGTGCAAAGCAGTGTGCAAGGGAAACGAACGTCTTCCCTCGGAAATGTGTCTCTCTCTCTCTCCCTCAGAAATGCCACTAAAAATAAAAGCGAAGAAGAGGGAGAGAGAGAGAGAGAACTATAACGTTCGCTTTGCTGCAAAGTATCGCAGCGTTGCCGTCAGAGAGAAATGACATTTTTTTTTTGGTATTTTATTTTGTTGGCGGCAGTGTGGTGGTGTCGCGACGGCTCGACGCACTGCTGCCAACACGGCGGCCGCGCCGTGGCCGCGCGCGGGCTGCGCCATGAACTGGGGCGGAAAGTGACAATTTCCATGCGTTACACACACGCACACACACACACGCACACACACACACATGGCGCCGACGAGGTAGGCTTTTATTCGCACACACAATATGATGAGCGAGGGGCGACGAAGACGGATTTGCGTGGAGTGGGAGAAGGTAGGGGGGGGGGGGGGGGGGGGGTTTACAGGCGGGCATATTTAGAGAGGCAGGGGGCGGGTCGAGGCAGGAGGGAGTGGGGGGAGGGGGGGAGTCCTATATTCCCCGAGTGAAAGGGAACGGGATCATTCGTGACGAAGACGCCGAGGCGCGTCTGAATTCAATAAGGCATCAGAGGAGGGCGCGATTCGTGTGTTCGGTGCGCCGTGTACGAATATGCGAGGAGAAGTGGGACACAGCGGTACAGTGGTACCCGGCGCGAGACACCGTAAAAATATTTCGTCACCTTAACGGTTTTCTCGTCACGTGACGAACTATTTTGGTGACAGTATTTTCGCCACTCCTAGGCTAAACGCCCCCCAAAAATTGATTTTATATTATTCCTTCGTACATTCCTACAATTTTTGTGACGAGTTCAGCCACTGAATCTAGCCAGGAAGCCAGAGAAGGAGGTCGAAAAAAAAAAGCACGGATCCATTTCGCATGGAATGAAATCCAACCCAACGCGATGAAACTGTTGGGTAAATGTCACCTCGGCCGGGTTTGGTGGAAGCCGGGCAGGAGCCACTTACTTTCTCACTCTCACTCCTCCGTCCTGTCAGGCTGTCTCCCTCAATCTCGCGTCTCTCTCTCTCTCTCTCTCTCTCTCTCTCTCTCTCTCTCTCTCCTATCCCCCCTTCTCTCTCTCTCTCTCTCTCTCTCGCACCCTCCTCAGGAGTGCCGACTCCGTCTTACATTTATTCCTCTCCGTTATTCCCCTCCTGCCCACTCTGTCACTCTCGTCCCCTCCCCTCCTCCCCTCCTCTCCCCCTCCCCTCCTCCCCTCCTCCCCTCCCCGCCCCCTCAGGGCGTCGCTCACGTTTACCCGGGACTGGCTGAGGCTATCGCAGTGCTTTTAGCGGCATATTGGGTCGTCAGCAGATGGTGTTTGCGGGGGGGGGGGGGGAGTCCTTCACACTCTGGTGGGTGGCTACCCACCGCCGCCGGTCGGTGCAGACAGTGACACAGACCAGGCGGCGGCAGGCCGCGGGGGGTGTGGCCCCGCAGGATGAGACAAGGACGCCGAGTCAAACAGACGACGGAACGGGGAAGTTTATTGGGAAATGCAAACGCTGCCGGTTCCGTACTTCTTCCTGCCCGCCCCCCTTCCCTACCGCCCCTCTCCTCCCGGAACTCCCAACAGCTGTGATGAAGGCAGCTCGGCCAGCAGCAGTCTCTCTCTCTCTCTCTCTCTCTCTCTCTGAGGGGACACAACGCTCTCTCGGCTCGCACACAACCAATCCGTTTTAATTTCGCGCGGCCGAAGCTCTTGGCCGGCCGGGATAGCATTGTGAGAGCGGCGCAGCGACGGAAGGGCTGATAGCTGAGCGAGCGGGCGGGCACACAGCGGGAGCCCCCCCGGGGGGGGGGGAGATAGGTGTGAGTGGGAGAGTGGGGGGGGGGGGGGGGAAGAGTGTCAATCGCCGAATGGTCCAATAAAACAAGGGACCCCGACGATTGAGCCGAACGGCAATACGAATGCCAAAGCGAAGCCGCGGCTGCTCGCCACCGCCCGCGCAGCGAGGCGGGGCGCGACTCTTTACGACAGGCATAACAAACGGGGACGCCGCGGCGGCCGCGCTGGAGTCTGCTGGAGCGGCAGCTGGAGAAATACTGCGCCGCCGCTGGAGCGGTGGGCGGTGACCCCGCGGGCCTGGAGGATGCAGCGCGCGGACCGCGGCCCCCGCCGTGCCACGATCATGCGGTCGGGGCATCTGTTCGATATCGCAGCGCACCTCAGCTATGCGGCGCCTGGCGACGCCCACAACGACAACAACAACGGCACCGCCTTCTACAAGAGCCAAGCAGCGTCTCTCCGCGTGTTCCGAGGTGCGGCACGAGGAAGGGGGCGGTGGGGGGGGGGGGAGGTGGGAGGTGGGGGGGGGGGGGGGAAGGGACGGGGGGGCGTGGCCTCACGTATCAAGGCGGCCGTAAAATGTATGGGGTGTGTTGTTGTTACACGCACGGGAATCAGTCGGGAAAGACCGGCAAAAACCCGTCCGGATATACTTGTAGTAGCGCACTCTGTGTGTGTGGGAGAGAGAAGTGTGTGCGTGCGTGTTGTGTGTGTGTGTGTGTTGGGCATGTGGGTGCCGCGGCCTTATCCAGAAGGGGGTTGGATGGATGTGAGGAGGGGGACGAGTGACCCGCAGCCTTCGGAGACGATCCCAGCTAGTGGGTGTGTGTGGAGTGAGAGAGCGAGAGAGAAAGAGAGAGGAGGAGTGGGGGGGGGGGGGGGGGGCGTAACCATAAACACGCTTGGGGGTCGCTGGCCGGCGCTGCGCCCCCCCCCCCCTCACGGCTCTACTGAACGCTGTCGTCCTCCTTGCTGGCTCAGCCCTAGCAGGGCTGCGGCGGCCTCCCCCCCCCCCTCCTCAACCCTCCCCTTCCCCGTCACTACTCAGCGCGCACGCACGCACGCCGTGAGAGAGAGAGAGAGAAAGAGAGTACCACGCCGGGCAATCGATTTGACGATCGCCATGTCCGCGAACAAACGACAAGGCTTTCTCAACTTTTTCAATTCCCCGGGGGGCTCGAAGGCTCTCCGGCGGCAGGGGCGGCGGTGCCATCTGCACTGCTATTCTGTAGCAGCGGCGGGCGGCGGCAGCAGTTGTGGCCGTCACTCGGCGGTCACTCCGTGCCACTCCGTGCACCTCGCGGTGGCTAGCCGGTGCGGCGCCGCCCCCTCCCCCCCCCCCCCCCTCCCCGGCCAGTGCAACACGCCACCTCCCCCGCCCCTCCCCCTCACATTCCATCTGCCCTCACCGCGTGCCTCGCCGACACATTTTCCGTCACTATCTGCTCTCTCTCTCTCTCCCTCCCCCCTCGCTCTCTCTCTTTCTCCCACGTCCCAACTCGGGCCCCGTCTCACGACGTCCTTCCTACATAAAAGGGAATTGCCGGCTCTCATAAATTCCGCGGGCGCAGCAGCTCCGGGGGGTGGGGCTGGTATATGTGTGCGTGTGTGTGTGTGTGTGTGTGCACGCGCGCGGCAGCGGGGCGCAGCGAGAACTGTGTGATAGTGGGCGGTGTGAGGCGGCCCTCGGAACAGGCCCCCCTAAGCCTGGCGGGGACTACGAGGGGGCCCTGCAGGACTTTGCCATAGGCGCCGCACAGCGCAGCACAGCACAGGCCGTGAAAGATGTGACTACGATTGTGACGCCCTAATAGCCAAAGCGCAGCAGTACACAGTAACGCGGCAGCGGCAGCGGCTCTCTAATGCGCGGCCCTCCGAGCCTCTCCAAGCCTCTCCAAGCCTCTCCAAGCCTCTCCGAGCCTCTCCAAGCCTCTCCAGCGCCGCTCTAATGGGACCAGGAGGCCTCTCTCTGCTACCATACAAGTATGTCCGGAACGAATCACGTTGCTTCCGCGCATTAAAATCAGGCAACGCCGTCCGGCTGCTCTATTCTGCGGGAAAGAGCGAGAGAGAGAAAGAGAGAGGAAAAGATACATTTTTTTTTTGCATGTTTTATTGGAGGGATTTCTTTTTTGTATGGGCCGGGGATGTGTAATGGGAGAGAAAAAGAAAGAGAAGGAGAGAGAGACAGAGAGGGGGGGGGGGGGAGGCGGGGGTAGAGGGAGGTATTATTTGGACACGTGGCGGGGGAGTGTTGGCGCGTGGCATAGCCCCGTGACACCAGTGGAATCCAGCGAATGTAGAAAGAGAAGGGGAAGATAGAAAAAGAGAGAGAGAGAGAGAGAGAGAGAGAGAGAGAGAGAGAAAGGGAGAGGGAGAGGGGGATGGAGAGACGTGGCGACATCGTGCGGTTCGCCGCGTGATGCGCGCCGCGGACAACATGCAATAATGGATATCGGGAAGGGAGGCAATCGCCTGAAAAAAACCGGATCCGATCGGCCGCCTTCCCTTCTCATATGCCGCGCTGCAAGCCGACGACATCGTCATGTTGTTGTTGTTGTTTGTTATCGGTGTTCAGAATATCGGGTGGAAAATAAGCAGAGAGAGAGAGAGAGAGAGAGAGAGAGAGAGAGAGAGAGAGATGATTATGATGGGCCGGAGTCCTTCCTCGGGCCTTGAGCCGCGTGCCCGTACAGTAGTACGTCAGGCCCGTGGCGGGGCCCCCGGCGGCCCCCGGCGGCCCCCGGCGGCCCCCGGCAGAACACGCGTGCCAACAACAAGTGGGCGCCTGAGATCGCCTCGCTGAGCTGCTCGCTCCTGCTCCGCCAGGGGTTTTAATACTATGCTTCAGAAAAGTTATTTCACAAACTTTTCGAAAATTTCGGAATTTTTTTTCCCGAATATTTTTTTTTTTAAATATCGGGATTAGAAACCCTTGGTTTACCGCGGCTGCATCGCTGACGATCTAGGAGGCCGTGTGTGTGTGTGTGTGGAGTGATGGGAAGCCGATAGTGTCACCCAGCCCCCCCCCCCTCCCTTCCGCGCGCACTATTAAGTCCTATTCTTTATACATTCTGCCCTCCCCCCTCCCCCACAACGCACAGTCTGCAGGTTCATTAAAATCCCGTGATGCCGCGCTGCGGTCGCGCCCCCCCCCCCCACTCCGCCTCCCGCACCACCTCCGCCACCAGTGCGACCAGCACGCGCCAGGATCATCACACATCTGATCCGGAACGGATCTGTCATCAGCCTGGCACGTCCACTATCCGCCCCTCCCGTGGTGGTGGTGGTGGTGGTGGTGGTGGGTGAGGGGCACCTGCCTCTGACTGCATTAATTTCTGTGACAAAAAACACTCAATGGTAATCTATACACCGTCAACACGGTTATTCAAAATTTGGACCTTAAAAAACACGGGCTTTTATTTATGACAGAGATTGGGCGGAGCCTAAAATTGGGGATGCCCGTGACAGTCTCTCTCTCTCTCTCCCACACACAGAGCCGTGTGGCTGGGGCTGTGGCCGGGGGGCCTAGTCGGGGGCAGGTGGTGTCCGCGGCGGCAGCTGCGGCAGCTGCGGCAGCTGCGAGCCGGCACGGCCGGGCAAAGCTGCACAGCTGGCTGCGGAGGGCGCCCGCCGGCCCTCCTCGCCGCCCTCCCTCCTCCTCCGCGCCTCTTTTCCAATTTCGAACTGTCACTTCCAACCGAATGAGTTGGCTAACAGCGACACTGCGGGACCGGCCGCGAACCCTCCTGCTGGCCGGCTGGTCCCCGCGAGTGTCTCGTGTCCTTGCTTCCCTCGGCCCCCGGCCCCCGGCCCCCGGCGGTCCACCCCCGGACCGGACCACCCCCGTCCTGCACCACCCCAAACTTTGGTGAGCCGATCAGGCCACAGCAGCGCGGTGGGCGCCAAAGCCATAGGAGGACACCACGCCGACGGCCACACAAGCGCCACCCGGCGCCACCCGGCGCCACGAACCGATCTCATTCATTTCCTTATCAGAAAGAAATGAGGGGCGACGACGGCCCGCACGACGTGAAGCGAGCACGGCGCTCGCGGATTATTCTAATCAGCCTGTGGGATCCGGAGACAGGCGTTGGGCCGCGCGTCCACGCGGCTCAGACAGTCTCTGTGACTCTCTCTCTCTCTCTCTCTCTCTCTCTCTCTCTCTCTCTCTCTCTCTCTGTGACTCTGTCTCTCTCCCTCCTCCTTGTTCGGGGCGCGAAACTTGGCAGCAGGGCGACGCCGCGGCGGAACCTTAAAACCACCTAAGTGGAAGTGGCTAACAAGGTAAGACACTGCCTGCAGCCGCCTCCAGCGCGACGCTCCCGCGGCTGCTGCGGGGGCTCCAGGAACTGGATTATACGGGGGCCGCGTAAGGCGGCCGCGGTTAGGCGGGCGCTTGTGCCTGGGCGTCCGACCCCCAACAACCTGCTCGAGTGCCGCACGGCCGCGAGAGGCCAAGCAAACGCAACGAAAACATGCATAATCAGGTGTGAGGGGAGGGGAGCAGGGGGGGGGGGGGGGGGGGGGGGGGGGGGGAGTTCCCCACTCTGCTTGCCTCGCCTAGGATCGGGTGTGTTTGTTTTCTTGGCGACAGTGTCTTCTGCAATGCAGACCGCCCCCCCCCCCTTCACCTCTTGGAGACAGACAGACGGGAGGGAAAGGTCCAGGCGGCGGCGGCGGCAGCTCCCTTCAACGGTCTTGTTTTCGGTCGAACAAGACCTACACGAGAGGCGGGGGGGGGGGGGGGGGACTGCTACACTGCATGAAGTCCGTCGTCCGGCTGTTGGGGCGCCCCGCGGCCCCCGCGGCCCCCCGCGCCCTGCCTGAGCTGCCCGAGGGCCGCCGGCGCCGAATCTCTCCGGGATCTCGCCTCGAGCGTCGCCTCGCCGCTGAGCGCACCGCCCGGGGCAGCGCGCGGCCCTCCGCCCCGCCGTTGTCCGGAACGCTCCGGTGCCCGGCAAAAGGGGGCCCGAAGGGGAACGTGAGGGAGTCAGAGAGGTCCCCCGGGGGACTCTTCTAAATCGGCGGGGCGTGAGTGAGTGAGTGACTGAGGGGGGAGAGAGAGAGAGAGAGGCATGAGCTTTGTGTGTACGGCACTCACTGCTAGACCGAGCGCTTATACCAGAGAGGACCAGGCCAATTTTTTTCTTAAATATAATTCCCGCGGCAGTATCGCCCCTGATCAGAATTAACCTTTTTGGCGCAACGTATGCAATATTCGAGGTAATAAACTGGGCCTGAGCGTTTGCGGAGCGTGCGCGGCTCGTCTCGGGGCGCTCGGGGGTGGGGAAGAGCGGGGCACAGCAGGGCGGAGCGGAGAAATGGCCTTTTCGGGCGCAGCCGGCGCAGCGACGCGCGGCATCGCAGCAGCGATGGACAGAAAAATAGCGGCGACTCGTAATAAAAACAGAAGGCGATCGATGGAATGCCTTTAATGACCAGTCGGGGGGGGGGGGGGGGGGGGGGGGGGGGGGGAGCCGTCCGAGCAAGCCGTCCGGGGCCGAACAGCAGCGTGGAGGGCCGGCAAAAAGCAGGGCGACGATACCGCTCGACGGCAGCGGCAGCGGGGGAGAGGAAACTTCTTGCTATCACGTCCACTGACCTCCGGCTCGCCTCCGGTCCGCCTCCGCGGCCGCCTCTGCTGGGGCAGACATCGGGACATTGATACCGTATCTCTCTCTCTGTCTCTCTCTGTCTCCCATTCCTTTCCCTTGCACTCTCGGTCTCGGCTTCTCGGAGGGCGGCGGTGTGTATGGCGGGGAGGTGGGGGGCGATAGAATAGAGGGGAGGATTTGGGGGGGGGGGGGGAGGGGGTTCTGGTCCAGCCGTCCAGGACAGACCGGAACAATGCACACCCCCAGCACCACCGACTCGGATAAGGTAGGTGGGCTCCAACCATTTTTAACCAATCTGTTAATGCCCGAGGGGGGATGTGGGAGCACGCAAAAGAAACGATGAAGACTAATTTTGCTGCGACGCAACGATGGCTCCGCTGCGATGCCTTATACCGAGAAGCACAGATTAATTCCAAATTGCTTTACCCCGCGCGATTCGCAGGAGAGAGCGAGAGATGCAGGGATAAAGAGAGAGAGAGGGAGAGAGGGAGATGGGAAGAGAGGCAGAGAGGAGTCATCGGATTCGGGACGAAAAGAGGGAAGCAAAAAAGAGGCGTGAGCAGCGCGCGGCGCAAAAGTTAACTAGGTTGTGCCTCTTTTATCGAATATTGCACGACGTGGACGCTTCGGAAAGCGCCGTCGGCGGCGTCGGAGCGCGGCAGCGGCGGCGGCGGCACACTCATTTCGGATATGAGGGCGAGGGCCCCCGCGGCCCCCGCGGCCCCCGCGGCCTCCGGCTCGGCGCTGTTGCCTTGGCTCTTGCGACGACGCCCTCCGCGATACTATGTTATCCGTTTAGCGATTCCTGGCACGCTTTTGCGGGGGCCCCCCTCCGGGCTCCCTCCTCCGGGCTCCCCCGTCCGGGCTCCCCCCGCGGGGCTCCCCGGCCGCAGCCTCCCCGAGGTGCCCCGGGGTCATGTCAACCCTCCGCCCCCCCCCCCCCCCTCCTCGCGCGGCGACTACCGTGCGCTTGTCCACTCCCCGCCCACATCTCTCACCTCGGCTCCACTCTGCGGCGCCGCACGCGGAGTTAACACGGCGTGTAACTCGCCATGCTGTAGCTCGGAGCCAAGGGGGCCTCCGGCCAGCGGCGTGGGGCCGCAGACCGCGGAACAGTGCTGGGGAACACGCCGTCCCGCCCGGACACGAGCGCGCCGTGCTATTGTGCTCCTGCAGGTGCAAGGCGTGCACGCCCCCTGCCACGCCCCCTGCCACGCCCCCTGCCACGCCCCCATCGCCACGCCCACTGCTCCGCAAGCGCGCGACCGCTTAGGGACCGAAACTTTTTCATTTACGGTTAGTAAACAGGGGCGGCAACACGCGGAATAACAGATTATTGAAAACTCTCAAAGTGGCTGTCTGTCTCTCGTTCAGTCGGAAGAGAGAGCGTGAGAGAGAGAGAGAGAGAAAGAACGGAGAGGGAGGTGGGAGGGAGAGAGACGAGCGCGCGGCCGGGGAGGGTAGAAGGGGAGAGGAGTGGGGGGGGGGTCGAATTCGTAATAAAACGGGGATTCCTGCAGCGAGAAACAATCTGCAATTGAAAGCGGAGTCGGGTTTCATGCCGCGCCACCAGCAGGGGGGGGGGGGGGGGGGAGGGCACGCGGGGGGCGGGGCGGTGTGGGGGTGCAGCCGAGGCCGGCCTCGGCTGGCCTTGCCCCACAGCGCCATCGTAAGATAACAACAAGGTTCATGCCTGAGGGGCACTTGGGCTCCACCGTGAGCCTGCAGAGGGAAAGAGAAGGAAAGAGACAGGGAGAGAAGAGAGAAGAGAGAGAGAGAGAGAGAGAGAGAGAGAGAGAAAGAGAGAGAGAGAGAGAGAGAGAGAGAGAGAGAGAGAGAGAGAGAGAGAGAGCGGCCTCGGAGCAGCAGCAGCACGTCCGTGGGCTCGGCGCCGCGCCGGCGGCGAGGGTCGCCCTGGCCTTTGAACTCGGCGGCGTCGACACATCCGCCACCCGAGGCGCGCAGCTCCGCGGCCGCAGCGGCAGCGCTTCCCGCAGCACCTGTCCGCCGGGCCGAGGTCCTTCAGGAAGGCCCTTCAGGAAGAGAATTATCGACGGCGGAAGAAACGGAAACAGGTCCCGTTTCCGGGCAGCGGTGGCAAGGCGGTGCCTTTGGGTGTAGGGTGGCGCCTGTAACGGGGGCAGACAGGGCGCCGGGCTCAGAGCCTATCCAGGAGGCCGAGAGGCAGTCTGGTGCGCTGCCCACAGCCGCAGCACGCAGCAGGGCCACGCGACACCGCGGCGGCGGCCGGCGCGGCTTGCGGCGCGCTGCTCAGGGTTTACAGGCGGAGCGCGATGCTCTCTAATAATTATTATAACAAGGCAAAAAGAAAAGTACGAAAAAAAAAATCGCAATCTGATTTGCCAAAGTTGACAAGACCGCCGGCCACGCTGCCCGGCCCGGCCACGCCGCCACGCCGCCCCCGGCAGCCGGCCGGGCCGCAGTTCGGATTAAACCGCAAAGTCGGTATGGCGCCTGCTGCGGTGGCGCGGTCCGGAGCCGACCGCACCCGGAGCCGCACCCGGAGCTCCGGGCCGGAGCTGCGTCCGCGGCCGGGACAGGTCCGGGAGCGGCGTCGCCGGCCGCCTGCACTCCACGAAAATAAATTAATTTGAAAAGGGCCGGCCGCGGCGCGCCCTCGGCCCGAGGATAATTACTCCCACTAAGTCTTCGCAGGGCGCTGCAAGGCGGACCGCGGCCCCGGCGGTGCCCCGGCGGACTCGGTGCGGCGCCGCCACCGGCGACCCCCGCGGGCCGCCCGGCCGCCCGGGCACTGTGCTCTCTGACGGGGTCACCGAGCGGGTCACGATAGCACGAGGAGGTCACCACCGGATGACCACACCAGGGTCCTGTGGTGGTCACACAGGGGTCGCACTCCGAGGGGCTAATCTCTCTCCATCCCGGCTTACCCACACCCGCGGCCCCGTGGCTGCCGTGGCGGAGGAGGGAGCTGTTGCGCACCTGGCCAGGTGTGAGTGTGTGCGTGCGTGCGCGCGTGTGTGTGTGTGTGTGTGTGATGTGGTGGGCGTGTAGTGGTGTTCCAAGGTGCCGCCAAATCCAGTTTGTCGAGCACAGGGCGACACAATGATAACAGGCGCAGAGGGTGTGTGTGTGTGTGTACGGCGCCGTCATCCGACCTTTCCTCCTCCCTGTTTCGGCGCAGCTTCCAGCCCAATGACGTCATACACCCCTCTATACGTCCGCAAAGAGAGGCCGCCCGTTCTCTTTCTCTCTCTCTTTTTTCCCCCTCTATCCCGCGGCAGATGCTGGCTAAAACCTGTGCCCATACAGGACCCCTCCCCCTTCTCTCTCTCTCTCTCTCTCTCTCTCTCTCTCTCTCTTTCTCTCCTGTTATCAATTATCAATTATCTCTCTCACACACATTCCCTCCATCTCTCTCTCTCTCTCCATCATTACCACTCTCTGATCTCTCATTGTGATGGATGACAGTGAGGTGGGATTCCCGGGTGCGCCTGGCTGACCAGCATCAGGTCCACCAGGGGCCCCGGGGGGAATGAGAGGGGGTGGGAGGGGGATGGAGGGGGTGGGAGGGGGATGGAGGGGGTGGGAGGGGGATGGAGGGGGTGGGAGGGGGATGGAGGGGGTGGGAGGGGGATGGAGGGGGTGGGAGGGGGGGATGGAGGGGGTGGGAGGGGGATGGAGGGGGTGGGAGGGGGATGGAGGGGGTGGGAGGGGGATGGAGGGGGTGGGAGGGGGATGGAGGGGGTGGGAGGGGGATGGAGGGGGTGGGAGGGGGATGGAGGGGGTGGGAGGGGAGGGCGCCAGCTGGACGCCGCCCACCACAGCATAGCCTACAGCAGCGGGGCCAGCGGCCTGCGGGCTGCAGCTGCCCCCAGCTGCCCCGCTGGCTACAGGTGCCACCCGAGCCCGAGCCGGCCAGGTCGTAGTACCGCCCCCCCCCCCCGCCGCATGCCAATAGCAGAGACCGGCGTGCGCCACGTGACTTTTTATTTGCTGAATCAAACGCCTCGCATTTCTTTGCTGACCCCCATTCACCCTCTCTCTCTCTCGCTCTGCGCCGCCCATGACAGAATTCCCCATTACCGAAATTAGCTAAATCTTTAATTCTCACTCGATCAAAGAATTTTATTCGCCTCCACAACTGTGGGATGTGGCGTGGTTAATTATCTCCCCCCCCCCCCAAAAAAAAAGAAAAACAGTTGCGAGAGCAGGGACACGAGGGAGCACGTTCCAATTTCACAAGCGAGAGAAGCCGTGCAAATTACACTCAGAGACCTCTCTCTCTCTCTCTTTCTATCTCCGCTCCTCTTTGTTTACTACACTGTCCCCCATGTTCTCGTCCTGTCCTTGTCTCGCCCGACCGGCGTGTCTGTTTCAGGCACCGAAAGGCCGAAAGAGAATCGTGCGTTATTTGAACTAAAACACCACTTGACCCGCGCGCCGGAAAAAAAAGGCCTGCTCTTCGGTCCGTTGTCGATATTTTAGAAGCCGTTAGCCACGAGTTAAAAAAACGAAAAAAAAGGTGGATAAGCAGCAAGACGCTGCACGAAACATGTAGATGTCGTTAGTTAAAGTTCTGTGACTCAGGCAGACTTTGGGGTTAAATGAGGTGCAACGCGAACCCGCCCGGCCATGACGCGCGCCAAATTCGAAGTCGGCAAAACAACGAAACAACCAGACTATAACGAGGCGGTGACGAGGACGGGGACCACCGAGGAAGTGCGCGGCGGCGGCGCGGCGGCTGCAAGTTTGGATGCCGGAGTGGAGCAAAGAGACCAACTATACTCTATGGCTGCTCCGCGGCGCGTCCAGGTGGAAGCGGAGAGAGAGAGAGAGAGAGAGAGAGAGAGAGAGAGAAGACTGCGCGAAGCACTGGCCCAACCGCGTCCACCACCGAGGAGAGCGATGGCGTCGCCCGTGGCAGCGCCCTGTGGCCTGTGACGCCCTACCGAGACCGTGGCTGACGCAGTGCCGCGTCCGAGAGAGAGAGAGAGAGAGAGAGAGAGAGAGAGAGAGAGGAGGGAGGGGTGCAAAACGATAACAAAATATGGACTTTAAAAAAAAAGACGGCACACAAGCCTGTCCAAACGAAGTGTGACAAAGCAAGAGGCTTCGTGGCGGGAGAGGTAGCAGGAGCGAGTGAGACATAGGTGCGGTACGAACCGGACACACCCGGGAGAGGAGAGTGTGCCAATTACTCGCCACGCCGAGTGTACCCGACGCCCGTCCACTCTCTCTCTCTCTCTCTCTCTCTCTCTCTCTCTCTCTCTCTCTCTCTCTCTCTCTCTCTCTCTCTCTCTCTCTCTCTCTGGCCGCGGCCACGTTACTGACTGTGCCGCCGTGCCGCGGTCCGTGACAGCCTCTCCGGTTCTTTGCGTCTGTTGATGCGTTCCGGCGGCCGTAAGGGCGCGGGCCGGCAGGCACCGGCGAGCGAGGGGCGGCACGGCACGGCACGGCCGGGATCCTTGATCCGCCCCCACCCACCCCCTTGCCTCTCCCTTCCCTCTGGTTGACATAAGATAAACTCGGCCATCCGAACCAGAGCGGACCAGCAGCGACGAGTCACGGAAGGCAGCGGCTCCCCCGGGCAGCAGAGGCAGCGGCGGCGGCGGCAGGGCTGTCCCCAGAGGGCTGGGAGCGGCGCGGCGGCCACGGCCGGCCACGGGGTGGTCAGAGGCGAAAGAGAGGGGGCGGAGGGCCCGAGGGGCCCCAACGGGGTCAACCGGCCCTTGCCTTTGCCCACTTCTCTCTCTCTCTCTCTCTCTCTCTCTCTCTCTCTCTCTATCTCTCTGCTGTCCCTACCCCCGTCTCACTCACACAACTCACTCTTCTTGCCCTACCCGAAGAAAACACGAATTGGGGACACACCGCAAGCCAAGAATCGGAGAGGGCCGGCTCGGCGCAACATCGTAAGGGCGGTAAGGCACGCCAGTGCGACAGAGACGGGGAGGCTGCGGGAGGGAGACAGGAGCTCGGCCGCGGCTAATGTAATGTAGGCGTCCGCCTCCAGCCCGGCCCCCAATAACTCACAAGTGTCCGCGTCCTGAGGGGGCCTGGCGCGAGCCGCGCGACACGGAGACCGCCAGCCGCCGCACCGGCAGCCGCGCGCGGCCACGGCAAATTTATGGAAGATGAGGCCGAAGAGGACGCGAGAAAAGTTTTACCGTGATCGACAGCGCGGGAGAGTGGCTGCGCTGGGCGGCCGCGCCCCTGGAGCCTCCAGCCGCTATCCAGCGGGTCACACCGGTCACGGGCCACAGAGCCCGCGCCTCTGCCTTTCCGATATTGACTCGTCCCGTTGGGGCCCGGCTCCAGCCCGGCTCCGGCCCGGCTCCGGCCCGGCTATAGATAGTGAGGCCGGTGTATATTTGAGCGCGGAAGCTCGTCCTTTTCCCGCCCCCACGCTCCCTCCGGTCGCCGCCGCGGAGGTAGGCAAACGTGCAGACACTGGTGACGTGCGGGCGGCTGCCTACCCGGCCGGGCGCCCCGCCAACGCCGTCACGGCCGCCGGGGGGGGGGGGGGGGGGGGGGGGGGGGGGGGGGGCATCACATCAGAACAAAGTGGACGAGGTGGACGACCCCCTCTCTTCTTAGCTCCGCCCCGGACTGCATGCAGTCGCCCGGAGCAGCGGAGACTTTAGGGATCATGCCAAAAACGCTTTCTCCGCAGGGCGGCCCCCCTCCTCCTCCTCCTCCTCCTCCTCCTCCCTGCCCGCCCCTGCCGCCCCCCCCCCCCCGCCCGACTAGTAGTGGCGGCGGTGATTCATTAGGTCCAAGTGTGATAAAGACGCCGTGAAACAAAAGGGCGGTGCGAAGCTGCGAACTAACTGTGGGGGATGTTACCGGGCCGCGGGGGCCACGGGCGGCGCAGGCGAGGCCGCCGCTTCTTCAAGAAGTCTTCTGCATGCATAAATTACCACAACGCCCTCGCGCGACGAGGCCGAAAGGAGGTAATAAAATTAAGCTCGTCAGGAGATGAATTTCCGTCTCGGGGAGGGCGGCGCCGCTCCGAGGGCAGACAATCTGGCAGACGCAGATAGCTGTGCGGGGGCCGGGTGGGTACCCGCGTCGTCATCGCGGAGGTGATATAATGAGAGGCGTACCTCATCGCCGGCAGCGGCCGGATGAGAAATTCCTGCCCGGGACCGGCGATGGCTCGGCGGAGAGGGCTTTCGGAACAAATTATGGAAAATTTCTGTCCCCGTACCGCTCTCGCGTATCTGTATCTCTCACTCTTTCTCTCGCGATTCCTTTCGAGAAAGAGAGAGAAAGAATGAGCCGTGGGGGGGGGGGGGGGGAAGGAAAAAAAAGTCAATCCGCTAATGTCGTGAAAAACTGACGGGCGCGTAATTTCCTTCTTACCGCCGTATTCTTTTTATTTTCATTTTTTTTTCACAGCGGCGACGTAACAGCGGCGGCAGCCGGCGGAGGTGCCGCTCCATTGCGCTTCATTTGTTATCGCAGACGCCGAGATAGCGCCATGAAAAGGGGGGGATGGAGTCGGAGGGGGGAGGGGGTAGGGGGTTCTTACGCGGTTGTCGAAGTGTATGCAAATCGCCTTGTGATGTAATAAGGGTAGAGAGGCGCCAGTCGTCTGTACAGGCGGGGGGTGGCGGGAGGAGTGGCGTGCGGTTACCGCCTCCGGAGCACGCCCCGGCTGGGGGCGGCGGCGGCGGCGGGGGAGTGCGTGTGAGGACCGCCGCGGCCGCCGCCGCCGCTGCCGCCGCCGCCGCCGGGTGCAATAGCCCGGCCGACGTGACTTGGCGCCGCTGAGGGCGCGGCGGCGCAGCACGACGGCGCACACAGGGCGCACACAGCGCACCGCACACCGCACTTTGGGATCGAGGCCGCCTCGTCGCGTCGCGGTCCCCCTCCCCCAGAGCAGGCGACTGAGACACGTGGCGGCAGCGAGACAAGCAAGGCAGCAAAGGCCGTCAGCAGGGCGGCATCGACTCCCGCAGCACCGCCACCGCTGCCAAACAGTCTACCATCTCTCTCTCTCTCTCTCTCTCTCTCTCTCTCTCTCTCTCTCTCTTTCCCTCTCTCTCTTTCTCTCTCCGTCGCTCCCTCCCTGCCCGCCTCAACGGCAGACCCCGACTACTACGCGCTGAGGCCGCCTGCAGTCGGGAGGGTAGGCCGGCCCGCCCGACACGCGTGCTCGCAGCACGCCGGCATTGCCTATCCGCCAGGCGCTCTGCTCTACTGGTCTCCGCGAGGGAATCGGTCGGAAAAGAGTAATTCTTCGAGTATTTGAATCACGGACACCTCGACGCCGAGGCCGGCTGGGTCCCGAGTATTGACGTCTGCGTGGAGTGCCAACAACGGCGTCACCCCCGCGGCCCCCGCGTCCCCCCCCCCCCTGGCGACTCTGTTCGTCCGGCACAGCATATCAACTTCCATCCGCAAGCAGCCCCACACAGAGCCGCCGGGCCGGGACCAGGAAGTGTCCCGGAGGCCCACATAGGGGTAGCAAAAATAACAGTAATGGAGTCGACCTCCCCGCCAGGGGCGGGAAGAGGGAGGGGGAGGGGGTGGGATATCGGGAGCAGCGTCAACACACACACACACGTCCCGGAAGCGCAGCGGGGACACATCCGAGAATGTCCATTCATGCGGCTCGGCGGAATCGCTAAAGGGCGAAGACCGGGCGAGACGAGGCGACCGATGCGGTCCGCACGGGGTGCGACAGAGAGAAGCAACGTGCGATGTGGACTGTCGACTTTCCTCCCACCGTGCGGGAGGAGAGCGCACGAAGGATGCTGAATGAACTCTCGCCGCTGATGACATGAATGAATGAATGAATGAATGAATGATTGCTCAGCAAGCGGCAGCGCGCGTCCGGTAAGCCTGCCTCCGTAAGCACGATGCTCCGCGACGGCCATGACTGACTGGGGCGCCGTCATCGTCACCGCCGGAACTCGGACTGCTTCCGGGGGGCGGGAGGGAGGGAGGGAGGAGTTTGAGGGTGTGCGACGAGTCCGCCGTGAAGGACGCACGACGGAGGGGTGCGGGGGAGGGCGACAGAGAGAGAGAGAGAGAGAGAGAGAGATAGACGTTGAGACAAACTTGTCTGGGGCGCCCGAGGAATAACAAGAGACTGGCGCTGCGCTGTCGGGGACGCTGGGGGACGCTGGGGCGGCCGCGCGGCTCCTGGCCGGGGGCCCTCAAGGTGTGTGCCCAGACGTGGCGGGGGTTATAGCCCCGGGGACTTGGCGACAGACCCCCCGCGCCCCCCACGGCCCCCGCGGGCTCCGCGGGCCCCGCGTCCTCGTCGGCGGGTTTCTCCTCATTTAGGGGAGAGGGCAAAAAAAAAAAACCCGCGGCGGCGTTACAAACAGACAGGAGCAGTGATGCTGCGCGGGTTGAGCGCCGCGCGGACGGCCGCAGAGACCTCACTGCTGTGCATGGAGGACCTGTGTGTGTGTGTGTGTGCGTGTGTGTGTGTGTGTGTGTGTGTGTGCGACGCCGCGGTCCCGCCGCCGACGGCGCGCTGCGTTTTCACCGCGCCCGTTCGGGCGTGAGGCTGCTGCTGCTGCTGGTGGTGCCGCTGGAGGCCGCCTTCAAAGTGGGCGTCGCCGCGGGCGCCTTCGCAGCCCGGCTCCCCGCAGACGACCCCGCCGGGGCGCCCGGGGCCTAAACGAACGGATCCGAGTTTGTCTTCCGCTCGTTTGGAACGCTTTCCTCCAGCGCCGCCGCCGCCGCCGTGCTCTCTCTCTCTCTCTCTCTCTCTCTCTCTCACCCCCCCCCCCCCCCCCCCCGCAAAGTCACGCGTCCCCCGCCCGGACCTGGGGCCGGACCGGCGGCACCTGCTGCGGCAGCGGACCCGCACCAGGAAATGTCAAGGCCGAGTGACCGCCCCTTACTTTGCATATCCCAACGCCGCCGCCGCCGCGGGCTTTTCAAAAACACATCACAGACGGCTGAAATTGTGCTGGAAAACAAACGCGAAATAATGAGGATATTCTGTGCGCCCCGCGCCCCTCTCACCCTCCTGGGGACACCCCCCCTCCTCGGGGACACACACGGGCGGACGGCAGTGAATACACCGCGTGATGGACCGGAAATGAGATTGTGTGAGAGCAAAAGAGAGGGATGGCGAGGTAGGGCGAGGGAGAAAGAGAGAAGTGGGGAGGCGGTGGGAGAGAGAGTGAGGGAGAGAGGGGGAGAGAGTGAGAGAGAGAGAGGAGTGGGTGGTGGCGAAGCCGCAGCGCCACAACGCGTTTATGGCAGAAAGATTGTGGAAGGTTGGCGGTGGTCGGGCGAACACGGGCGGGCAGAAGAGGAGGCGGCCTTGTTGTGGCGATAAGCATGAGGGGGGAGGGAGAGGGGGACACACATCTCGTGGGCCTGACGGTGTGTGTGTGTGAGAGAGAGCAGAGAAATGGTTTGGGGGTGTGAGGACAGGGGGAGGGGGGGGGGGGCTGCTGTACCTGACGCGCACTTGCTGGTCGCGGCCGGTCACTCGCCGCGTGCCGTAATCGCTGGCCGGCATCGCCGACACGCCGCCGTGACCTCACGGCACGCAACGCCCCCCACCGCAGCCCACAGACCGTAGGGAAACGTCGAGAGAGAGAGAGAGAGAGAGAGAAATAAAGAGAAAGAGAGAGAGAGAAAACTCGGCCATGGCGCGGCAGTGCCACTGCAGGCGTACACTTTTTTCCCCTCTTCGAAGACAGCCGTTTGGGAGCGAAAGAGAGAAAGACATGCGACACACACACAGCACTGCGGCCGAGCCATCGAAGCATTTGGCCGCTGCTTCCCCCGTTCGTTCTCCTTCCGCTGTTTCTCCAGCCGCGGATGGGACGAGCAGGAAAGATGAGAAGAAGAGGTCCGAGCCGAGCCGAGCCGGCGGGGGGTTTACGAGGGAGGTGTGCGATGCTGCCCCATGATAGATAGCGCCCGGATGCTCTGTGTGTGTGTGTTGTAAGTCCGTTTCGGCACACTCTCCTGTGCGGTATTGTGGGTGTGTGTGTGTGTGCGAGTGCGTGTGGACGTGTGTGTTCGTTGCGTGTGTGAACTAACCGCTCCGCGTGCCCAATTGCCTTAACACCATCATCCGCCGCGATACAACAATATGGGGTGGTCCACACACTCGGACCACACACGCATTACGCTTCGAACTCTGTCTCTGTCTCTCTCTGTCTCTCTCACTCTCGCTCTCTCCCTACCTGCCCACTTTATCCGGATAGACCGCACCACCTCTACCAACATCGTGGTACGGCAACAACGATGTTCATGGGGGGACGTAAGTAGGTCATCGGGTGCTCGGTGGGCCGCGTAGCAGGAAGAGGGGAGGGGGGAATAAGGGGGGGGGGGGGTCAATACTTCATGGCGGCGCTGTCATTTTGTACCGCCGGTTCGGTCATTAAAAAGAGAAGGGAACGCACACGCACCGCTGCCCTCCCCTACCCCCTCTGCGGCCTGAGAAGCACGCAGCCGCAAGCTCTCCGCAGCACCCCTTCGGCGTCATTCTGCCCCCACACGCCGGCCCACACACGGCGCACGGCGCACGTCGCACGTCGCATGCACTATCTGCAGTACTCTCTGCGTGGTGACTCACTGGTTGAGCTTCCGGATGGTCTGCTTGAGCACGGAGAAGTCGGGCCGCTCGGCGGGGTCCTCGGCCCAGCAGCGGCGCATCAACTTCATGACCTCGTCCTCGCACGACAGCTGGTCCACGCCCGGCCGGAACAGCGGCCCGCCCACCTCCTTCACCGACTGCACGATGTCTGCAAACACGGGGGGAGGGGGCAAGTCAGCACGGAGACACCGGTGGACGACAGCAATAAGACAAGGCAACAACAACAACAACACGCGAAGAACAGAATAAAAAAAAACACGCGTTAGAGAATAAGAGAAAGAACCTCGGAGTAGTCACCCCCTCTTGGGTCATCTGCTGTGAATGTGGAGCATGCCGAGAGGGTGCAGGACTACACTGCGAGTGAGACAGAGAGAGAGAGACGGTCGTCAAGGCCGCCTAGAGCCGTGCCCTCTTGTTGTTGAAGGTCCGTCTCTCTCTCTCTCTCTCTCTCTCTCTCTCTCTCTCTGCAGGGAAGTCCGCCGGGGGTCGTGCCGTAGGGCTGCCAGAGGGCTGCCGGGGGCCAAGGGGCCCCTTTCCCGGCCGCGAGCCCTCCTGTCCCGTCCAGGAACACTTGCAGATGGTGGCATTAGTGTATGTGGTGGCGCGTCGGTGTTGCTTGCGTGCCTGCGTGCCGGCGTGCCTGCCCCGGGCGGCCCGGGCCAGGCCACGGGCTCCGAGGGGCTACTGTGAGAGAGGCACAGCCCCCGGCCCTGCTCCACCTATCCTGCTTCCTCCTTCACTGACGAGAAGGAACACGCGCGCCCTCTCTCTCCCTCACTCGCCCTTTCTCTCTAGCTCTCTCTCTCTCTCTCTCTCTCTCTCGCTCTCTCTCTCCAGCCGTTGGATATACCTCCAAGGACTCCCCCAGGTAGTATAAACAAAACGGCGCAAAAAAAGTGTGTATGTTTGTTGGAGAGAGAGAAATTGAGAGAGAGAGAGAGAGAGAGAAAGAGAGAGAGATAAGCATTCCAAACGTGTTTAAGTGAAAAACATTCCAATTTTTCATAAAAAAAAAACTTTCAGCTGCTTCCTTGGGATGTTCGTAAGCGTTTATTAAATACTGCGCTCGCGTTTTGTTTTTCAAAAAGCGGAACGTCCCTTTCACCCTTCTTTCCCTTGCTCCCTTTCCCTGCTCCCGCTAACCCCGCGCCGACGCCGCCGCCGCCTGACAAGTCAAGATGCCGCGCCCTCAATGCCGTCCCGGCCGCTCTCATCACATCGGAACGGCAATCGCCGGGGGGTGCCCGGGCTGCGTCCGAGACCCGGGACCGGGGACCTCGTGTGTCAGGCTCTCTCTCTCTCTGTCCCAACCGGTATCTACGTGTGGAAAAGAGGGAGAAGGAGTGGGAGAATGCGGGAGAGAGAGAGAGAGAGAGAGAGAGAGAGAGAGAGAGAGAGAGAGAGAAGTTGAGCTGCAGCCAGCGCGGCTCGCGTCGGACGTTCAGTAATAGGACAGCGCAGCAGAGCGGTAGGCCGCAAGGCGAACGGGAAAATATTATTTTTAAGGAAACTATACGACGAAAAAAAAATCGGGCAGAACAAGGGAAATAAGGAATACAGTTACCCCCTCCCTTCCTCTCTGCTTCAAAGCGAATATATTCGCGGTGAGAGATGCGCTTTTTTTTGGTCGCGAATTATTACGACCTAAGATTTTTTTGACGATGAAATAGGAAAAAAAAGATATGAGCTATGTATTACTCTTTTTTCATCCGACATGACTAATTGAGAAGAATTTATTAGCCACGCGTGTAACGAGTGGTGTGACGAAGTAGGCTCGGACCGACTCCGTTTTATTAACCGAGGCAGCAGGTCTTCATTTTTCTCCTCTATCTCTCTCTCTTTCTAGCACACACAGACGCACCCCTCTGTCTCTCTCTCTCACTTTCGCACTCACTCGCTCCCTCATGCGGCACCACGCATGGCCCCTGCTAATTCCCCGCTAGCACTTCATAATCTGCCTGACGTCAGCACTGTGTGTGTGTGTGCGTGTGCGTGTGCATGCGTGTGTTTGTGTGTGTTTAAGTACGTGTTTGCGGATATGAACGCCATCAAGTGCCCTTGCAGGCGTCATTAACTGTCCCCTGCAAACACTCGCGTACGCACCGCTCTCGCATAGCGACGGCCCTCGCGAAAAAAAAATAATCTCATTATTTTTCAGAGAGAGAGTGCAGTTATTACTGCAGTTGTTGTTTTTCTCAAATTTTGGGGTGCATTTCCGACGTGGTCTTATTGGCCCGCCCTCTGGGGGGGCGGTGAGTTAGCCCTCTCAGCAGGCCGTTATGACGTCACCGGGCTCGCCGTGCCAATAACAGCTGCCGGTGCGCGGCGCTGCAGCAGCAGCAGCAGCAGCGGGGGCAGCTCGCCCTCTTATATTGGGATCGCCTTCAAATATAGACGCGCGTCGCGTCGTCGCCGCGTCCTCCTCGGCGGCCTTGACAGCCTCCGGGTGCCGCCGGGCTACTGCCGTCTAACACATATGGCTGGTGGGGACCGAGGTCCGCGGGGGGCGCGCTGGGGAGCGTCGAGGGGCACAATGGGTGTGTTCGAGCGGCCGTAATGGGCACGGGTGTAAGCCGCGGGGGGCCACCGCGGTGCCCGCCGCCCCCCCCGCCGCCCCCGCCGCCCCCCCCCGCCGCCCCCGCCGCCCCCGCAGCCCCCGCCATTGGTAATGCGTCGCGGAGGTCGCACGGCGGGTTTACACTCAAGACACACAAGGACCTTTGATTTTTCATCCGACGGCGGGGACCAAGAATATAACAGACACGAGAGGTGCAGCAGAGAGAGAGAGAGAGAGAGAGAGAGAGAGAGAGAGAGAGAGAAAGAGAAAGTCGAAAGGCCATCATTCTGTACACCGGAGACGACTATAAAAATCGTCAAAATGTTTTCCGGGTGAGCGCGGCGGGCGGCGATGGAAATCCAATTTCTGCGCCGGCATTGAACCCGGCCCCTAATCAGTGAGAACCTGGACGAAATGAATAAGAGGAAGAGAGAGAGACACAGAGAGAGAGAAGCGGCGGGTGGTGAGAGAAAACATATTCGAACATTATTATTTATTGGGCTTATGTTCTCCTTTTTTGCAAAAGGACTAGAAAGAAAGAGAGAGAAAGAGAGCCGCTGTGTGGGTCACACCTTTCCGGCGGATAGCCCGACCCGGTCCCGGGCAATGAGCCGGAGCGGGGAAATGGATTGGCGACACGACATTCCCTCTCACTCCCGCCCACCCTTTTTATCATGCAATTTCTCTCTATCCCCTCTGGCAGCCTCTCCCCCCACCACTATACTTCTCTTTCTCTCTCCCTCTCCCATTGTCCCTCCCTCACAAGCAGGCGTTGTCAGGGAGGATAAGAGAAGGACAACGATACGATCAAATAGCACCTCTTTGTCAGGCCCAACCTAACCTCTCCTGTGGCAGGGAGACGAATGGCCGAATGGATATCCCCCGCCACCACCACCACCACCATCACCACCCACCTCCAGGAGTCGGGAAGCGAGCGGGACGTCCGGCGGAAGGAGGGAGCCCCCCCCCCTTCTCTCTCTCTCCTCCTCTCTCTCTCTCTCTCTCTCTCTCTCTCTGCTCTCGGCCCAAACGTAGGCAAAAAGTCGGCCGGCCGCCCTTTCACGCCAATCCATTCTGTTTCATAATAAACGATCCGAACAGAGCGCTCTCCGTCGCAATCATTTGCACAATCTGGTGCGAAAGGCTGTGGCGGGATACGACGCGTGGACACACTCACACACACACACTCTATCTCTCTATCTCTTTCTCCGTCTCTCTCACGCGCACATGCCATACGAGCGCACGCTTCAACGGTTACCTAGGTCGTTCGTTGACGGAATAACAATAATGATGGTGACGCACACACACACACAGACACGCACGCACGCACGCGCCCGCACGCCCGGCACCACCACCGCCACGGGGCAGGCAGCACGGCCCGCCGCCCCCGGCCGCCCCCGGCCGCCGGGCCCCGCCGGCCCTATGGGCTTTGGCCGCGGCATTGCGGGGTCCCTTTTCACGGCCGCTAACGCTCGCGATTAATTTTCCCGACCGTTTCCCCTCTCACGCCCTCCAATCTCTCCGTCTCTCTCCCTCCCGCCCCCGTGAGCATCACGCCTCTCACTCCCCCCCCCCCCCCCCCACCCCTCGCCCCGCATCCTCGTCCCCTCTCGCTCGCTCGCCCGCGCTCTCCTGGGCCGTGAAGGCCGCCGCCGCGCCGGGCGGGCCGGCCCGCATGGCGGCCGTGTCTGCGGGCTGCCTACCTGCTCGGCGGCAGGGTGCTGTGTCCTCTCGCCTTCACGCCCACACACTACACTCCTCCAGTTATCGGCGTGCAGGTGTGAGATGCGGGCCCGCCCCCCGGGTTCTCTCCCTCTCTGCCTCTGTCCGTCTCTCTCGCTCTATTTCGGCCGTGGGGGCCGCTCTCGTCACCGTTCTCCCCGCCCCCCGTGGCCCCCGCACCTCCCCGCGGGCAAATCATCCGCTACAGTGAGCAGGGATGCCTCTGCTCGCTGCCTTCCCCCCCCCCCTGCCCCGCCCCGCCCCTTGCAGACCCTGCCGCTGCCTGCCATGTACCCGAAAAAAAAAAGAAGCGAGAGGAGGCGAAAAACAAACAGGGGCTCCACTAAGCATGATGAGTTTGTTTGCGCCAGTGATACCTAACGTGCCGACACACCCACCCCACGCGCCACCCGGCCGGGAGAAAAAGCAGCGAGCGTCACGCTCCCCCATCACATTCGGGGAGGGCAACCCTTTATTTTGTTATTTTTTGCCCTCGGCAGCAGCGGCGGCGGCGGCGGCGGCGGCGGCGGCGCCCCCTATCCCTTTTGCGTTATTCCGAATCGCAGCGTCCCCTCCGGCTGGGCGGCCGGCCGCGCCCACGACAGCGGCCCCCGCCCCCCCCCCCCCGTGACAGCGGTGGTGGCCTAGGTCATGACCCTGCCCCCCCCCCCCCCCGGCGGCCCCCAGGACCCCGGCCAGGACCGCGCCGAACACCCCGGCGCGCCGTTTTCGCCGCCGCCCCGCCCGTGACCTTCCACGAGTTCCAAGTTTAGACCAAGAAGGCGCCCAGGCTCCGATCAATCTCTGAGGTTTACTGACCTGCACCGGAGCCGCAGGGGGGCGGGCCGCAGGGGGGCGGGCCGCAGGGGGGCGGGCCGCAGGGGGGCGGGCCGCAGGGGGGCGGGCCACAGGCCGCAGGCCACGGGGATAGCGGCGGGGCCGGGCGGGAGGGTCGTGGGTTCAACTACCAAACGCGGCCTACTGCCTTGCGTGGCATTTACCCGCGTAGAGAGAGCGATAGAGTAAGAGAGAGTGAGAGAGAGAGCGAGGAGGGGGGGGGGGAGAAGGAGGGGGTGTACCGGTGGCACACTACGGATCGAACACCAGATGGACGGTAAACCGCTTTGAATAAACGGGAAATAAATAAAGGAAAAAGAAGGTACCGCGCGAGTGGGCGGTTAAAAAAGAGGATTCGAGGGAGGGGATGGGGAAGGGGAGGGGATCGGAATTTGGGGCAATATCCGTGTGGCGGCGACTTGATTTCAGATGATTCATGGTCGCGGTGGGCGACTGCGGGTGATTCATCAAGCTTTAGCCGCGGGCCGTCGTGGGCAGGGCAGGGGCGGGAGGGGGGAAGAGGGGGGGGGGGGGGGGGGGGCGGCCAACAGCCCACAGGCGGGGCCCGGCGGTCGCGGGGAGGACCGGCATACAACTTCCCCGCCGCGGCAACACCAAGCGACTCGTTCTCAAAGAGATTCATTCCGGCACTTTGGCGCGCCGCGAGGGGCTCGGCCGCCCACGGCTCGCCACGCGCCGCCGCCGCCCGCCACCTGCCGATGATCAACATCCCAGTGAACATCACCCCCCCCTCTCTCTCTCTCTCTCTCTCTCTCTCTCTGTCTCCCTCGATTTTTTTTTGTTACCTTTGTTCTCTCGCTCGAAATTTAATTAAAACACGCATCATGCCGACCTAATCAGCCCCCACGCGTGCATTCTTCCGCCTGTCCAATATCCCCCGCTGGCTCCCACTCTCTCTCCCTCTCTCTCTCTCTCTCTCTCTCCCTCTCTCTCTCTCTCTCTTTCTCTATCTCTTCAACCTCTGGGCACACGAGCACCACCTTTCACACAATCTGCGTGCGTGTGTGTGTGTGTGTGTGTGCTGTTCGGCGAGAGAGAGCGAGAGAGAGAGCTAAAGCCAACCATTTTCTATCCCCCTCCTCCCCCTTCACCCCCTCCGCCTTTCACAGCCCGATAATCACAAACGGCCTTCGCCGCGCGCACCGTGAAAGGCAACCAGTCCCTAATTGCGCAGTGTGAGGGAGCGAGATGGAGAGAGAGAGAGAGAGCGAGCGAGGTAGCGGTCGAGTAAGAGTGAGAGAGAGAGAGAGAGAGAGAGAGAGAGAGATAGATGAGGAGACGTGTGCGAAGCGGGATGGAGTGAATGGGGCCCCGCGTGGTCTGTTTCTTGGCGTCCCTGGTCCCCTGGTCTCCGCGGCCGCCTGGCACGGGGACAGGGGCTGCTGCTGCTGGGCGAGGACGGCCGATCACTCCCGCCTCTGCCGCCGCCGCCTGGACGGCACGCGGCTCAGCCGGTACACGGAGTCGGAGGGGAGTTCTGTGCGGGGCTGGGCGGGGCCGGTGTGTCGGGGTGGGTCCTGACACGGCATGGAGCCAGGGCCGCCGGGGCCGCCGGGGCCCGTGGCAGGTCGCTCGGAGTCAGCTGGCTGCTGGACGAGCAGCCCCGCGCCGCCAAGCCGCGCCGGCCCGGGTGCGCGCGTCCTTGCCACCACACGAGGGAGAGAGAGGGGGGGGGGGGGGGCGGCGCGCGGGGGCGGAATCTTCCGGGGTGCGAGAGACGGGGGGAGAAGGGTTCGAAGGAAGGAGAGATAACGGGATCGACTTCCTCATTGCTATAACGCCCCCTTGCTACTCTCTCTCTCTTTCTCTTTCTCTCTGTCTCTCACTCTCCTATCTCTCTCTCCTTCAATGACGCTGTCTGAAAACTTCTCTCGCCCGAGCGGCCTCGTTCGGCACAATGAGATGGCCATCGAGCGAGCTGTGTGTGTGTGTGCAGAACGAAGCAAGAGAGAGAGAGAGAGAGAGAGAGAGAGAGAGAGAGAGAGAGAGAGAGAGAGAGAGAGAGAGAGAGGGGGGGGGGGCGAGAGAAATGTTAATTACCTCCCGTTCTTTCCTCATGGCTCAGGTGGAGGTCCTGTGCCAGGACGACAAGTAGTCTTGTTGACGTGGGCGCGGAGGGAATCCTTGCATTATTTATACTTCCCCGCCTAAATGAGTAAAAGAAGAGGGAAAAAAAGTTTCATACTGAGCAGTTTCACTTGCGTTGGCCGGCCGGGGGGTGTCCGGGGGGTCCGGGGGTGTCCGGGGGGTGTCCGGGGGGTGTCCGCCGGTTCGGCTTCTCTCCTCCGACCATCATTATCAGGCAACTTTACCCCGGGGAGGCCGCGAGAGACGCCGCGGGCACGTTTTCAACTCCCGCCGTACGCCGTACGTCCCCGAAGCACGGCTAACAACCCTCTTTCCCTGTTCATCGTGAATCATGGCATGCCGGCCGCCGCCGCGCCGCCGCCGGGGAACAGTGTGCTTCCGTTCATTGTGTGCTCGGGCGCAGACGGCGGAGAGGGCTGGAGAGGGCACGCGTGGGCAGCGAGGCAAAGAGAGAGAGAGAGAGAGAGAGAGAGAGACAAAGGCGTAATGAGCTGGTGCTACAATGTGCTCGACCCCCACACTTCTCCAGTCAAGCGACTCTTTACCGTGCGCACATGCAGACACAGCGTCCGAGGCGACAGTCGCCCCTCTCCCACACTCCCCCTCTCACTCCCACTCCCCCCTCCCTCCCTCCTCTCTCTCTCTCTCTCTCTCCCTCTCTTTCTCTCTCTCCCTTTGCACATTTAATATTTACATAACCAGCACCGCGTTCAGCAGCGCCCCCCCCCCCCCCGGACTTGTTCCTGGACGCCGCGATGCTCCCATCAAAGATTGACACCGGCAGGTGAAAAGCCTGTCCGAAGCACGCGGTCGGCCCGAGCCCGCCGCGGCCCGCGGAGCAGCTGCTGGGCCTCGCCTCGCCCCACCGCGTCCTGCGCATATATATGTATTTTCCGTTCTTCCCACCCCACCATGTTGTACGTACAATGCCGAAATATTATGTATTTTTTTCCCCCCGAAAATTTCCCCGAACTGGAAACCCTCTGATCGTGCGTGAGTGATTATTGCGGGAGCTTCCGGGCCGCGCTGTGTCGGGGCGGGGTCCACCCACCCACCCACACCCACCGGGCCCTAATGGTAATGAAGTTCCGGACCAAGTCGTTGGGCAAACTGAAGTGGCGCTATCCTGTGCGGCTGTGCGGTGCGGTGCGGTCCAACAGCGTGGCGGCCGCGGCCGGACCATTAGCATGGAGTCGCACGCCTGTCGGGCGGCGCTGCTGGCACCCGTGACACTGTGTGCTGGTCAGTGTGTGTGCCACTGTGTGTGCCACTGTGTGCTGCTCACTGTGTGCCGCTCACTGTGTGCTGCTCACTGTGTGCTGCTCACTGTGTGCCGCTCACTGTGTGCCACCGTGTGTCCGGCCGGGGACGTAGTGCAGGTGTGTTGGCGCCGGCTGGACAGCGCCCTGTCACTCCGGCCGTGACTTAAGCCCCCCGGGTGCGGATCCAGAAGCGGCTTAATGAGGGGGGGGGGGAGTGTACCGCTCTTCAGGCAGCAAGAAGTACTCCCGTTTGCCTACAATTCAGGCATCCACTAAGAGCCAAAGGTGGATCATCGAGTCCTGAAATTTTAAAACGAAAAATCGGAATGTTTATGAAATTTTCTGGGTAAAAAAAAAAATCAAACTCTCCTTTGGATCCGCGCCCGGTGGCACACTAGGTCTGGCTCCAGGCTGCTCTCACTGTGTTCGGTTTACCTCCGTGGAGAGCGGCCGGCTCCACGACGACACCAACGGAACAAGTCCGGGGCTTCCGTCCGTCTAAACCAGCCCCCCCCCCCCCCCGGCAGTGTCCCGTGTCCCGCCCCTGCAGCGAGCGCTGGAGCGGCGGGGGCTGGACAAGGCTGGGGCCGCGCGCGCGTGCTTCTGGGATTTAACGACTGCAGTCTCCAGAGCGTTGCCCGCGCGCCGCGTCCCTCCAGCAGCGGTCCCACGGCAGCTGCAGCGGCTCCAGCCCGACTCCAGCAGCCCGAGGCCCGCCCGGTCTATAGGGCACTAGCCGGCCACTTGCTATTGTCACAGTCGCTCATTCGCGACTACATGGGTGGTGGTGAAGTGGCGTTCACGATGGGCGGCCATGGAGCACACGGGCGGAGGGGGGCGGGACGGGGAGGGGGAGGGGGGGGGGGCGGGGGAGAGCGAAACACAGCTTCATTTGCTAATTGCAGGGCCGTGGAGCGTTTGTGCGGAACAAGGCGGGTCGGCGGAGGCAGTCTGCTGACTTTGGGGATCCGCGCGGGGCCCCCCGTGGGACCGTGACCGGTGAGGGAGAGAGAGAGAGGGAGAGAGAGAGGGAGAGAGAGAGAGGAGAGAGAGAGAGAGAGAGAGAGAGGGAGAGAGAGAGAGAGAGAGAGAGAGAGAGAGAGAGAGAGAGAGAGAGAGAGAGAGAGAGAGAGGGGGGAGAGGGAGAGAGAAGGGGCAGCGCTGACGAAGAACAACGGCAGGTGGTGGGCAAGGGTTGCGGCAGGGTCTACCAGGCCCGTCGTCGTGGGTGTGGTGTGGGTGATGTGTGCGCGCGCGCGTGTGTGTGTGTGTGTGTGTGTGTGCACGCATAGCAACAGCAGACTCAAACACGCGGCGGGACCTGACGGCGGCGCCGCCCCCGCACGGCTCCACCAACTTCCAGCTCCCAAGGGCCGCCTGGGGTGAGTGAGTGTTCACGCGAGTGAGGAGTGATTTCCGGCGCGTCCTTCCCCTCCCCTCCTCTAACGACGACGTGCTAATAAAAGGCTGGGCGCACACACGTACACACACACACACGCGTACGAGCACGCACGCACGCACGCACGCACGCAGCAGCAGCAGACGCGCCCGCAGCGGCGCACAGCGTTGGCGCTGGTCCGCTCGGTCAAGGCCGCGCCCGGCAGGTGAGCTAAATTATCACTCCCGCCCCCTTTTCCTCACCTTTCTCTCGCCGTGAAAAAGAGGCAAAGGGGCGGCGGCGGCGGCGGTGGCGGGGATTTTCGTTCCGAGGCGGACGTATAAACACCGCGCCGCCCGCCCGCTTTTGCGTCGGCATGATACATTCATTCATTCGTTCATTCCTTCATTCGTTCGCCCCATTCTTTTCCCGTTCATTCATCATTTTTTTTTGCCGCACGGCCGCGCTCCCGCGCGCGTGTTGCCGCGTAGCGGCGGCGTGCCAAACCTCGGCATTATTCGCACATCTCTTTTCCCCCCCGAATCCTTTATTCGCACTGCCGCGGGGGCCACGGGGGGCCGCGGGGCGCTTCATTATATTAAGGACTCATCAGTGTGGGGACACTGGGGGACACGGGGGGCTGGGGGGGGGGGGGGATGGGCTGTGCGTCGTGCCATGAAAGGCCCGCACCGCGGGAACACTTCTCTGAGCCGCGCGAGGAGCCTTAACAACCCTTTCGCACCCGATATAAAATTTTTAATCCCTTTGGGGAGGCGGCAGAGGGCCGGGTCCAGGCCAGGCGGGGCCCGCGGGCGGACCTGACCCGCTGCCGGCAGGGCCTCCGCGGGGCCCCCCGGCAAACTCAGCGCCGTTAGCGCCAGTCAGTAACGCCCCCGCCGGAAACCCGGATTAAACACAAACAGCGGACGGTCTTAAGGAGAACAGAGAGGCGATGGGGGGAGACCGAGTAGTCAATGATGCAGACCGCGTGAACACAGGAGCCACCGCTGTATTGTTATCCCAGCAAAAAGTTTTTGCACCTCGAATTAATGCGTGCTGGAAAAGTTCGTATACGTCAAATATTTATGTGCGCTTATTTTTCTTCAAAAAGAGAGGAAACAAACAATTTTTTAAGGACATAATTTTTTTTTTGACATGTTGAGTGGGGGAGGGATGTAAATTAATAAATCCTAATTCGGGAACAGGTTCGGGGAAGGGCAGAGCAGCAGCGCGGCCGTTTGGCTATGGCTTCCCCAGACGAGAGGGCTCGGGTCTCCGCGTGGGCCCCGCGGGGGGTCCGCGGGGGCTTGCAGCAGCCCGCTGCCCGCGGCCAGGACCCCGCTCCCGTTCTCCAGCTGCCTCCATATCCTGACCACGGCAGCCCTCTGGAAGCCCCGGCAGCCGGCGGAACGGATGACTCGGGCGTAATCTGGGCGGAATAGAGAGCACGGCGCGGGGCCTCGCGGGACGTGCCTCCATGCGCTGCCCCGCCTCTGCCGGGGATCAGATCAGCGTGTTTGGAGAGGTAGAAGGATGTAGGGCAGAGAGAGAGAGAGAGAGAGAGAGAGAGAGAGAGAGACATTACGCAGCGAGAGAGAGAGACATGAGACAGACGAGACAGAGGCAGACAGAGGGGGACAGATTATACAGAGAGAGAGAGAGAGATGTTTAACAAAACGACTGAGGGGGCTGTAGGGAGATTGGGGCAGGGCGGCTTATATGAGTGGGAGCATGAGGCAGGAGCGGGCGTACGCCGCGCCCAGCCACGGTAACCCATCGCACGTTAAGACACACCGCGGCCGGCCTGCCCGCTGCGGGGGGGCCTCTCAGAAACATACAACAGAATCGACCTAAACTTTTTAGTATGAATGACCGAAGAGAAGTACGTGCGGCGACGGTGGTCACGTCAACTGAATAAAGGAAATCGACCAAGTTTTCGTCCTTTTGAAGTTACTTTTCTGACAGCCCCAGGCGGGGGAGTTCGGGCTGCATTACCGCGTGTGTGGATTCTCCAATCACAGCGTGTCGCTCTTTCCCCTCTCTCCCCCCCCCCCCCCCCCCCCCCCCCCCGGCCGCGCTGACCGGGCCCTTCGACACCGGCCCCCGGGGGGGGGGGGGGGGGGGATCCGGAGCGCTGCGGCGGCGCGGCCACCGAAAGACCGCGGTCCGCAAGATTAATTGAGTTCTCGCAACGCCCCGCCCGGCCACGCCCCCCCCGCGACACGCCCGCAAAGATTCCTCGCACAGTGAGCGGGGCTGGCGTGGAGGGCGGCGGCTGCCCTTCCCTGTCCCTGTCCTGTGTCTCAGCGCCGGGCCGGGCCGGGCTGCGGTGGCCGGGCCGGTCACCGAAACGTATCCCATCCTCTGGACGTCCTATCGGGGCTACACCGCAGCGGGGAGGGCGCGGGGCGCGGCCGGGGGTGGTTGACATTGCTGGAGTACTGGTGGGACCGGGCGGGGGACGGCGGCGGCAGCGGCGGGCCGACAGGCGAGAGAGGGCTGCGCAGACTTGTCTGTGTCCTCGGGGCACGATTGAAAAGGAGAGCGATGCTGGGGGGGAGTGGAGGCTTATCAGAGTCTTCCCTCTCTCCCCGGCAGCAGCTCCCGCGGAGCCGCCAGCCAGTCAGCCAGCCAGCCAGCCAGCCAGCCAGCCAGCCAGCCGCCACAGTCGAGCAGAGAGGGCCCGCTCTCTCGCACAGCCCCAACCAGCCATCCTCGGCCCCCACCCATTCCACATCATTGGGCCCCGCCCCAGTGGCCTCTAATTCAATGGCTCTCTGACCTAACAATCCGATCAGAGCCAGGTCTCCAACGCTCTCGCTCTCTCTCCCACCTCTCTCGCTCCCTCTCCCAACTCTCTCTCCTCTCTCTCTCTCTCTCTCTCTCTCCCTCTCCCCCTCCCTCTGTGTGTCCTTGTCGGCGGGATCCCTCAGGAACTATCCCGCCGGCCGTAGTGAGCTGCAGTTGAAGTGCACAAGTCTCTCTCTCTCTCTTTTCAGCCCCAGGGGGTGCCGACTATCTTCCAGATGCAGTTCGCGTGAGCGCCACCGTAGAAAACGGGTCGCGAGAGAGAGAGAGAGAGAGAGACAGACAGACAGACAGATAGCGAGAGATGGGGAGATAGCGAGAGATTGGGAAAGCGATAGAGATAGCGAGGACATCATATAGACGTCTCGGGCCGTCATCGTCACATAACATGCGTGATACGGCCGTACTCTCGGCTGCGCTCGGACCCTCAGCAGCACAGCACCTTGCTCAGCCGCCCCTCAGCCGCCCCTCAGCCGCCCCTCAGCCGCGCCTCAGCAGCCCTCAGCAGCCGCCCACGCGCCGCCGGAATACGTGCGGTTCCGGACCTCACGCCGAGGACGTACGTCCAAGTAAATCGTGTTGTCCCCCTCCCTCAGCCCACCCTCAGGTCACGCCTCTGCGCTCAGCCCCCCCCCCCCCCCCCCCCCACCACCACACCCCCACCCTGCACATAATGAGGACATAAACATGGTCGGTCCAGAAAACGGCGAGGGGGCCTACTACCCCCCCTCCCCCGCCTACACCTCACCTCGTTTTCTCTTCCGCTTCCTATCTCCTTCCTCTTCTCTCTTCGCTCTGTCTCCGTCCCGCACTCTCCTTTCTCCAGGGAGCCCACTCCCTCCTCTCTCTCTCTCTCTCTCTCTCTCTCTCTCAAGCCATGCAAAGCTAAGAGGGCGATGTGCTGAGCGAACACGCATTCATCATTTTTATGTGGGGGACCACTAATGTCTGTGCGACGCGGCCGGGGCCTCGTCCGGGGCCGCAGGCCGCAGGACGTGGGGGTTCAATACTTCCCGCGCCCCACCCCGGGTACCCAAACACCCCCGCAGACCACCCACTGAGTGTTTAATTTTTGCGGTACTTGTTTACTGACCGCCCCCCTCCCCTCCCCGCCTCCTATCTTCTCTCTCTCTCTCCCACTCCAGTCCAGACCACAGAGAAAACAAACGGAGAGCTCCGATGCCCGCGTTCACAAATTCCATAACGCCTCCTCGGCGGACAGGGGCGCACACACACACACACGGACACACACAGACACACACAGGCACACAACACACAATACGAGGAGGACAGGGAGGAGGTCGGTGGGTTATCCGTGGAAGAAATATGGGGGCGCTGGCCTAGCTGGATAAGATGACAGCGGCAAAGCGTACACCAAGGCTTGAGAGAGAGAGAGAGAGAGAAGAGAGAGAGAGAGAGAGAGAGAGAGAGGGAGAGGGAGAGGGGGGGGGGGGGGCAAGCTGACGGGACAGCAGGGGCTAACGGTCATGGGACGGCGCCCCCGAGTCCTTTGCCCCCTTCTGGTCTTCCCCTTCCGCCCGCCCATGGCGCGGCGCGGGGTCCATGGCGGCATGGCGGCCAAGGCGGCGGCGCGCCGGCCAAGGCGCAGGGGCGGGGAGAGAGAGAGGGGAGGCGAGGGCACGAGGCATGCAGCTCGCCATGCTGGCAAAGCCCCCCGCCGCCGCCGACGCGATCTTTTGCGCCGCGCGTCTTTTCATTTTATCTCTCTCTCTCTCTCTCTTTTTGTTATTTCTACAAGGGAGAAATAAAGAGGGGGAACCAAGGAGTGAACAGCCTAGAGCGGCCGTGCCTCGCTTTTGCCGCGGCCGCGATGCTGTTCTCTCGGAATAACTCTCGTGAGAATCCGAATGCGGCGGCGCCGCGACCGCCGCACCGGGACGCACCGGGACGCGGCGTGGGCGTAAATGTTAATAATGTGTGCCGCCGCCGGGACCCGTCGTCGGGGCGTTGTTCAGGGTACGCCGAGTATTTACCTCGTGCTGTCTCTGTCGCTCGTGGTCCGAAGACGAGCGCGCCCCCTACCCGCAACCCCCGCCCCGCCCCTCCCCTTCCAGGACGCGCCGCGTCGTATGCCGTGTGAGATATAACGCCCTCTCGCGGCCGCAGTAAGTGACTACGTGTACTACAACAGTGTAAAGTACTTGGCGAAGTGCGCTCGGGACTCGGTCGGCCGCTGCCGCCCTGCGCATGCACGGCACGGCACGACACAGACACGCGCGCTGCTCTCAGTGTAAAAACTTTTGCCCGTATTTCTGCCGTCCTGCCCGGCCCGTAAACCCGTGCCCCCCACTCTCTCTCACTCCTCTCCCACTCGTCTCAATGGAGCACTCCTGAACTGTATCGGGCGGGGGGCCGCAGCGGGGCCCGCCACGCCGCCGGGTCTGCTCTGCTCCCATGTATGGTTAGCGCATGCATAACTCATGAAGGGAAGCAAGAGGGCTTGCTGAGTGCCCGCGCCGTCATTGGCTGGCTAAGACGGGGGCCGACAGCAGCGGCGGCAGGTCTAGTGCCGAGAGTGCGCGCGTGTGCGTGTGTGCGTGCGTGCGTGCGTGCGTGGTGCACTCAAGGCCGCCGCCGCGTGTGTGTGTGTGTGTGTGCGTGCGTGCGGAGGAGAGGGTGCCTTGATAGATGAATGCCACTCGGCGTCTTGCGCAGGTTTACACGGTGGGTAAGGCAGGTTAGGCAGGGGCGGGCCGGGAGGGGGAGAGGGGGGGGGAGGTGAAAATGGGTTTAAGGCGAACGGGGGCAAGGGCGCCGGGGCGCCGCGCGCGCCGGCCGTGCCCGGAACCCATCAGCCTCAGTGAATTACTGTCTGTATTACGCCGGGCTGCAATTTGCACTGCGCGGGGGGTCCAAAGGTACGGAACACTACTGGTGTACAGCACGCGCCCCTCCCCCCTCCTACCCCCCCCCCCCCTTATTAGCCCACTGACCGCCCCCGCCCCCTCCCCCCCCGCGGTCTCACACTAATTTCTCATCCCCAGCACCCCTTTCTCTCCCGTCATCGCTCGCCCAAGCGGCTCGGCTCGCTCTCGGCCGATTGGATTAAACTCTTATCACAGCTCGGGCTGCAAATGTGGCCGCGGGCCGCGGCGCCGCGGCGCGCCGCGGCCAGTCACCGCCATGCCAGCGCCGCTGCCGCCGAGTCGGGGGACTCGTCGGCGGAGGGAGGGAGGGAGGGAGGGAGAGAGGGAGAGAGGGAAGGAGGGAGGGAGGGAGGCGGGATTGAGAAGGGTGGCCCCGCGGACGCAGTGAGTTACCTGTGAGTGTGCCGCGCGAGGCGGGAGAAGGAACGCCACACACGTAACCAAGGGGGCAGGCGGAAGCGGGGGTTGTAGGGCCATTCGATTTCACCACAGAGACCAAGTGAGTGAGAGAAAGAGAGAGAGGGAGAGGGAAAGGGAGAAAGAGAGAGGCAGGGAGAGGAGGGTCGGAATCGCACTGCAGGGCGTCGCCTTCGTCAGTATAACCTCCCGAATCCAAGTCCGGATCAGCCCTGCCCCCTCCTTCCCCATCGCAATGGAATGAGGTGGAATTAGAATGTATGCGCGGCGGGGCTGCGGGGCCGCAGAGCGGGGGCGGTCTGGGGAGGTACTTCTGGAGGCGGGCGGGGCGCGCCGAGCACTCAGTGGTTACGCCGCGCATCGGTACTCCCAACCAACTCTAATTTTCTTTTCCTTTCCTTGATCTCGCTCTTTCTCGCAAACTACCCCACCGCATCGGAGGCCCCCCACAAAACGTCCGCAAAGGCTAGGCCAGGGCTGTCGTAGGAAGGGGAAAAATAGAAGAAGACGAGAAAAAAAACAACCGAATGAAACCTAGCAGCAGTCTCCCGCGGGAGAGAGAGAGAGAGAGAGAGAGAGAGAGAGAGAGAGAGAGAGAGAGAGAGAGAGAGGAATTAAAGGTCTGCCCGGTTCTTCTTCACGCCCCGCCCACGCCGTTAGGTGGTCGGCTCCGAGGCACGCGCGCCTCCGCTCTCCGCGCTTGCTGCTGTATTTTTCATCTCGGTTTGCGGGAGCCCGGCGGCCCGGCGGCGCGGCCGGCGTCCTGGGGACGGGGAGGGTACCCGCCGGGACGTCCACCCGCGAGTCCCGAAGGGTGTTTGCCCTGGGAAGTCCTCCCGCTCGCCTGCGTCCTGCGAGGCACGCGGCACGCGGCACGCGGCACGCGGCACGCGGCACGCAACACGCGACACGCGGCACGCGGCACGCGAGGGCAGGGTCCGCCGGCGCCCGCCGCCAGCAGTTCTGAGCAGCCGGGCCGCGCGCGCCCTTTGAGAGAGCAAGCTGGTGATCCCCGTTGAAACAATGGCCTCAGCAGAAGACAATCGGAGGAGCGGCATTCTATTCTGCCCCCCCCCCCCCCCCCCCCCCCCCACTGCCAGCAGCCCCGCCGCTCACATCACACTTTCCTCTCGTTGTTTCTGAGCGCCGCGCCTTTCTCTGTGGGAATGGCGCCACGTACTGGCGGGCCCTGAGGCCCTAGGATCTCCCACCGACTCCGGCCGGCCGGCAGCGACGCGACAAACGCCGCCGCCTTCATCCAGTGCGAGGGCGCCCGCGGCCGGCGGGGTAGGCAGTGCCACGTGCGCGGGGCTGCGGCGGGTGGCCTACCCCGGCCCTCGCAGGCGGCCACGCCCGGCGCAGCCCGCCGGCAAGACACAGCAAGAGCGAGCGAGACAGAGATACGTCGGCACTTCCTCCGGAACCGGATCTTTGCCCGACTGTTGGGAACTCGGAACGAACTCTAAACGGCGGACCACCCCGTAGAAACTAAACCGGGCTAGTCACCGTTTAGACATTTTGCCGGCGTATAGAGTTCACGTCTCCCCCTCCACAGCCCCGCCTCCCCCCCCCCCCCCCCACTTCTCCGCGTCTCCGTTCTCCGCTCCCCGGGATTAGGCGGATTATGCACGTGGAGTCCTCGGGCGATTGTGAAGGACAACAACACAATAGTCGGCTCAAATTGAAGGACGAAGCAGGGAAACAAGTCCCGGCAGCGGCGGCAGCGTCCCCCCCCCCCCTTCCCGACACACCCTCCCAACACAATTGTTTCAGAACGAACTGGCGGAGGCTCGCGTTGTAACAAAGAGTTGCGTTCTCAGATAATTTGATGAGGAAATTTGACCGTCCAGATTCACACCTTTTAGGTGATTAATTATTGTCATTTATATATTTTCCCTCTCCCCACCCCGGCCCCCGATCCGCTGTTGTAAAGGAATGATGAAGTGAGGGACGTCGTGGCCGGCGCGAAATCTCGTTGGCGATTGTCGACAAGGCCGTGACGAAGCCGGCAGGGGGCGGGAAAGGGGGGGGGGGGGAGGGGGAGGGGGCCAGCATCAGCGTCAGCGGCGGCGGCACCAAACACGGCCACCCCTCCATTCTCTTCCCGTCTGCATTTTCCTGCCGCGCCGAGACCGCGGCGCGACAATTTCTCATACGTGGCGGGCGTCGGTCACGACAGCAACAGCAGCCTTCACGTTCGGCGACAGGCGACGGGCGCGGCGGGCAGACAAAGTGGCGCCGACGCTGCAGCTTTCGGTGGCGGCTTGCAGTCCACGAGCAGCCCGCCGTCAGCCCTCCGTCAGCCCGCCGTCAGACCACCAGCAGCCCGCTGTCAGACAAACTCCCTGCCAAGAATTAATGCCGGCACGTCGCCTTGCGCGTCGTCGGCGGCGGCGGCGTCCTGGCCGCCCCGAAGGGACGCGAGGCCGAGCCGTACGTCCCCCGCGAGTCTGCCGCCCCGACCCGCCCCGCGCCACGCCGCGCTCTCTCCCGATTTCCTCCCATTTTCTCCGTCGGCGCCCTCTGCCGCCGCCGGTTCCGCCACCCACTTGAGCTCCTCCCCGGAGTCGCGTCCATCTAGCCGGGCCAGTTTGTGCCCGCACCCCGCCGCCCCCGCCGCCGGCCCTTGCTGGTGCTTGGCCTTGCACAATCATCGGCCGTCAGCCCGGAGTGCGGAGCCCCCCCCCCCCTCCCGTCTAGCGCCCGGACCCGCCCCTCGGCTCCGTCCGTTTGATGTCAACTGCTCGCCGCCAGGGCCGCCCGACAAGAGGGACTTTATCTGACTACCCGCTCGCTCCCCCGGACGGCATTCTGTGTATGGCATCGCATCGCGCGCTCGCAGCCGCCGCCCCCGGGGCCTGGGCGGAGCCCCGCAGCAGCCCCAGCAGCCCCCGCGGCGGCCGCCAGCCACTCTTTTTTTTACACTCACTCACTCTCGCAGGAAGTTTGGTACCCGAGAGTGCAGAGCAGAGCAGAGCAGAGGACAGCCCGGAGGAAAAGTGCGACTCGTGCAGCGGAAGGTCAGCCGTTTACACTGTACTACTCGCTAACATTCTTGGAGAGAGTAACTAAAGCGGACCGACAATCCCCCCCCTCTCTCTCTCTCTCTCTCTCTCTCTCTCTCTCTCTCTCTCTCTCTCTCTCTCTCTCTTCTCTCCTCTCTCCTTCCCACTCTCCCTATCCCTCTCTATCTCTCTCATTCTCTCGCTCACGTGCACACGCGTGGTGCTTGGGAAAAAAAGACTTTGTGCTCAGTCACGTACCGGGACAGTGTCGTGAGTGTGTGTGTGTGTGAGTGTGTGTGTGTGTGTGTGCACCCGCCGCCGTGTTGCGTACTTCCCACGCTCGTGCGTCCTCTGTAAGTGCAGCGGAAGGCGTTCAAATTCTTCGCACCCGGAAAATAAACAATCCCCCCGCTCTTCTTCATCCCTTCTTGATCGTGCACACGGCGGGGCCGCGCAGCGCCGCACATGTATCGGGCCCGTGCACTCTGCCATACACCGGGAGGCGTGATGTGCGCTGTGGGGCCCCCGCCATGCCGGTGCTGGCGGCCTGCTGGCCGGACCACTCCGCGCCATCCACGGAAATCGTTTTAAAATCAGATTTGGGGGGCGGCGGCGGCGGGCCGGAGGGCCGGAGGGCCGGCGGGCGGCGACGGCAACTCGCCGGGCGGGTGGCAGGGGCGGCCAAGTGGATTTACGGTGCTCGGTTTACCACCACGGCGCCCCCGCGGCCACGGCGCAGCGTGGTTATCGCAGTGTTCCCAATCGGGTGCGAGCAACGCTCGGGCAAGCGAATCTTCCGTCTCTCTCTCTCTCTCTCTCTCTCTCTCTCTCTCTCTCTCTCTCTCTCTCTCTCTTTTAGTAGGCGCGGCATGAGCGTGACAAAGATAGAGGATGCCCGGGTACAGGAGCTTGCCCGCCCTGTAGCACCGAGCCCCGGCCCGGAATCCGTACCGACCCGGCGGCGCTGCTGGTGCTGGTGGCACCGGCGCCGCGGTGACGCAGGTGGCCGCCGTCATCCGAGACCGCACGGGGGGCGGCGGGAGGAGGCGGGCGCGGCGGGCGCGGCGGACACGGCCGTATCGGGAAACACGATCCCGGGGGGCGGCGCAGCGGCGCGTCGGCACGGCCGCGCAGCTGCACAGCTGCACAGCTGCACAGCTGCACAGCGGGGTGACAATCACCGGAAGCACTACTGACGGACGTAAACCTGACTGTGCGCTCCGACAAGGTGCCTCTGGCGGTGTGGAGTGCCGCTCCCGTGTGTCCGGGCCGCCCCGCGCAGGTCGGGTCACGGCCGCCGTCACGCCCCGCTGCCGCCCCGGAGCCGCCGGAGCCACTCGCTGCCCTCACGCGTACTTGACGCCGCCGTTGGCCCCGCCCCGGAGTCCGGCACGGCGGCGGCGGCCCGCTGGAGCGGACCGAACACGACGCTCCAGCAGCTACCGGCTCCGCTGTCCCCGTCCAGTCTTGGCAGCAGTCCGAACTGGCTGGCATGCCGATCACACCCCGCCGCTCGCAATATCACCCCGGGGGGACGGCGGGGCCGGCGGGGCCGGCCGCGTCGGCAAGGACCTCCTCCCCCCGACCGTCGCCCCGTGGGCACTTAACGAGGGGCAGGGCCGCGCGGCGGCGACAGCTCTTCCGTGCGGCGGCGGGCCGTGGCGGCGGGGCCCTCATTGTCGCCGCATTTAGCGCCGATCCCCGTCGAAAGGGTCTCCGGGAGAGGCGCGGCGCCTGGCGGCGCCTGGCGGGGCACGTGGGGCGTGGGGTATCTCGGCCTCGGCAGATAGCGATCAGTCTCATTGGGGGTCGGGCCGGCCTGCCTTATCCGCTGCAGCACCCGGCGCCCGCCGGCGCCCGCCGGCCCGGGGCTTCCAGCCGCGCCGCGCGCTCCAGACGACCCCGCCGCCAGACTCTGAATCCCATCGCCGACCTCAACCCACATCGAAGTCGACCTTCCACCTGTCTCACCCACCTCCACCCACACCGCCCACCTCCACTCTCACATCGCCCACCTCCACTCTCACATCGCCCACCTCCACTCTCACATCGCCCACCTCTACTCGCATCGCCCACCTCCACCCGCATTGCGGCCCCCGCCCTCATCTCTCGCGGCACACATAGTTGGCCCATTCCGCCCCTCCCCTCCGCTCTCCGTGCCCTTGTCCAATTCCTACCCTAAATCGGCGGGGGGAAAGTTGTGCCGTCAGCGATTTTGCCTCCCCGCTTCCCTGCCGCTGCCGCCGCCGCCGCCCGGCCCGCTCGCAGGCAAAGCAGGGCTACAGCGGCTGCTGCTCGGCGGCCTCCAGAAGACTTCCGCCTCCGCGGCGCGGAGCGAGGCAGCGAGGCCGCGGCACAGCAAAACACAAGCAAGACTGGCAAGACCTGCCGACCCCATCCGAACCTAATCGACCCTACCCGACCCGACAAGGTCTGGCAAGGCCTGACCCCGACCCGACGCGACTCGACCAAACCCTTCCCTGCGGCGGCACAGCACGCCCGTGCCGTCCGGGGCCGCCCCGCGGGCCCCGCGGGGGGCGGGCAGAGCCCCCGCAGCGGCCGGCGGCGCTGCAGTGGGCCAACGGTAAATAAGGGGCCCGACTGGGCCGGGCCGCTTTGATGCGGGCAAAGGGACGGCAGCGCGCGGTTAGCATAGGTCCGGTCTGGCCGGACAGGGCACTTGAGGACGCTGTGGCTGCGCGGGGGGTCGCCCCGGGGGGGGGCCCTGGGGGGCGGCCCGGGGGGAGGCCCGGGGGGAGGCCCGGGGGGAGGCCGGGGGGGGGGGGCGGTCCGGGGGGAGGCCCGCGCGGTGCTGCCCCTCACCGCCGACCTCGAGCCGGGCAAACACGTCCTGCGGTCGTGACTCCACACGTGTCAACGGCGCGACACCACACGCGTTGGCTGCAGCACACGGCACACCGGAGCGGCACGGCAGCCAGGACGGCGCTGCCTGGTCCGGCACGGCCCGGTCCGCCGAGGGGGAGTCGGTAGTTGGGGTCCTAATTAAAACCGGAGCCAAGTCCCCCCCCCCCCACTGCCTCGTCCCGTCTCACTCCACCGCAGGAGTGACGGCGAACGTCGGACAAGGACGGGAAGCACGCCGCCGGAGCCGCGGCGCGGCCACTATTCACAGGAGGGCGCCCTCCGCCTCGGCGGGCCAGGACGAATAATTTAAGGCACCCATTGAAAAATCCGGAAACTTAAATTATGTGGTGACCCTTTTCTACCACCCTCCCCCGGCCAACTCCGGCGGACAAAGTCACTTAAGGGGGCCGCTCAGCCTGACCTGACCTCAGCCTCAGCTGCCTGGGCGGGAGCGGCGGCAGCGGCGGCAGCATTCCGGCTGGACGCATGAAGCGCTGCTCCCATCCCATCCCCTCCGCCCGCCCGGTTACTCGGCGGTCTGCAGCCAGACCACCCATTCTTTAACTCCCCCTGCCCCACCCCCGCCCCCAACTCTCTCTCTCTCTCTATCCCTTTCTCGCTCTTGCTCTCTCTCTCCCTCTCTCTCTCCCTCTCTCCCTCATTGTCAGTGCCTCTTGCATACCTGCCGCCAGGCGGCGCCGCAAGACAAAAGCAAAATGTTCCCATTGTCGGGCCGGGCGAGCTCCGCCGTGCTCCGCCGTGCTGCGCCGTGCTGCAGGAGGGCCACCGGGGCGGGCGGAACACTGTCTTCTCGGACCTCTCTGTCGCTCTCTTATGCGGCGCCCCACGAGTGCGACAGAGGCCGAGCTACGAAGGCAGCGTTCGGAATCAGGCGCAGGATGAAAGACAGTAAAGTGGTCCGGGCTTCCTTCGGTCCGCATCCATCGGCCTCGTCACGAAGAAATCATCCGCCTCAAACGGGTGTGTGTGTGTGTGTGTGTGTGTGTGTGAGGTGTGAGGGGAGGGGGCCGTGTCGTGCGGGGCGCCGTGCGGCGGGCAGGTCGCGGACACACGACCGGGACGGCCGCTGTCGGACATGAATGTGGGTGCGGGCGACATGTGAGACGCGAGTCCGGCCGTGGCATCGGCAGAGCGGTGCCGGCCGCCCGTGTCGCCCCGCGTCCCCTCCTGTATCGGGGCCGACATGACAGCGGACAGGTGCGGTCCAGTGTCGGAGTCCCCGCCGGGGCCCGCGGCGGCCGGCTGCCAGTCCCCGTGTCGCTTCGTCCCGTCCCCACTTGCCTGCCTCCTTGACGAAGGACGCCCGCCTGGAGCGCACGTTCTTGTACTTCTCCTCCAGGATGGTGTTGCACGTGGAGCAGTTGAGGGTGCAGTGGGGCCGGCGCAGCTCGAGCAGGGGGCTGAGCGCGCCCCGCGGGGACGGCGACTCCCCGCCGGACCAGCGGCGGGCGGCCCATCCCCCGGTGGGCGGCACGTCCAGGCAGTGCACGCCGGGCACGCCGGGCACGCCGGCCACGCACGCGCCGCTGGGGGTGACGGAGCGCGACCGCTCCTCCCACCAGGACGTCCCGCCCCAGGCGCCGCCCAGCGACGACGTGGACGACGTCGACGACTTCCTCTGGCGGGGGTCGCCGTCGCCGTCCGGGCCGGCGGCGCGCGGCGACGCGGCCTCCGCGTCCGCCTCGGCCTTGCTGTCGGCGCCGTCCTCCGGGGCCTCGGCCGTCGTGATGTGTGGCAGCGTCGGGGACGTGACGGTCACCTGCGTCGTGGCCTTCACGTCGTCCTGCGCCGGCAGCTCCGGCGCCTCCTGCGCGCCGTCCGCCGCCTTGTTTTGATCCTCCATCTCTGTCGCTCGGCTGGCGGTCGGCTGGTGGCGGCGTCGCCCTCACTTGCACCCCTGCGGGGAGGCCATGATCGCGTGGCTAGTCGCGTGCCCCGTGCCGCGTGGCGTGCCGCGTCGCGTGCCGGGTCGCGCGGCGTCCGGGTGGTGCCGGTGGCCGGGGGGCCGGGTGGCCGGGGGGGCGCCGGTTCGTGAGGTCCGTCCGGTCGGGGCGCTCGCCGCGCACTGTGCCGGCTCCTCCGCCCCCCGCCCTGCCCTGCCCTGCGCGCGGCGGCGGCGGCGTCGGGGGTGGGGGCGGCCGGGGTGGGGGGCGGGCGGGGCGGCGGGGAGCCAACGCCAGCTGACGATCCCATTGCAATGACACCCTATTGGCCCGCACCCGACGCCGCCGTCATCCCCGTGTCGCCCCCCCCCCCCCCCCCCAACTATCGGCCCGGAGCGGCTCTGCCTGATCTGATCCGGTCTGCAAATCGGACCAGAACCCGGCTCGGCTCGGCGCAGCCCGGGCCCTGGTCGTCTCCACTACTATGATCAATCAATCTCGGCCTGGCCAGCCAGGGAGTCGGAAGAAGTCCTGGAGGAGCGCCTCGCCCGCCTCGCCGTTTTTTTTTCTATCCCGCGCGGCCCCCTCTATTCCATTCTCTTCTTCGTTTCCCTACCCCCGCCCATCCATCTTTGGTATCGTTAGTCGCCCCGCTCCAGCCTTGGCCGCCGCCGTCCCCCGCCGGCCGCCGCCGGGTCCGTTCTTACGTGCCCGTCCGCCTTACCACTTCTTATCAGTGCCCGCCCCGCGGATTACCCTTGTTGCGTACGGTCCGCGGCCGTCCAGGGTCTCCAGGATGTCCAGGCGGATCTGGGTTCGCGTCGCAGCGCCTACCGCGGCCGCAGCCGCGCAGGATTCTTCCTTTTTTTGTGTTCCTTTCTGTCTGCCAAAACAAGCGCAAGTTTCCCAGTGACGGGCGGCGCGGCGCGCGGAGCAAGGGGGGGAAGAGGGAGAGAAAAACATACAGCCTCTGTTTGTCCGAGAGAGATGGGGGGATGGCTGCGCCGCGCCGGCAGCTGGGGGAGCGCTGAGGGCCGAGCCGGGGAGGAGGCCGCGGTGATGGTCGCCAGGCGCCATTACTCGTGGGCAATTGTGGCGCCATTCCACCGCTGCTGCCTCCCCCGCCGCCGCCGCCCCCGCTGCAACCGCCACCCCCACCGCAACCGCCACCGCTGCTGTAAAACATCCCGACGATCCGAGATAAAATATCATTTTTGTTGCACCCCCTCCCCACACACACACACACACACTTTACCAAAAAAAGTCGAGCGATCTATAATAATTCTTCGCCTTGCACTCCCTTAACTCACAGGAACAAGTAGTAGGAGTCTTAACGCCTGGAAGCCGCGGAGCAGGGACCGCAATAAGCGGCAATAACGCGGTGGACAGTGAGGCACGGCTCTAATCGCGGGGATGCGATGTTCATTTATGAGGGAGCGGCGCTGACGTTTGGCTAATCTCCCGCGTGGCGCGGCCCGGTCTCGTTACACTGCTTGCTTCGGGCTGCAGGCGGCAGGCGCAGGGGCGGGAGGGCGCCCGAGCTCGGCCGGGTAGGCCGGCCCGCGACGCGGCGGTGCGTCCGCGCTGCCTACCCCCGCCGCGGCAGGCGCTGTGCGACGAGCGCGACCGAACCGCAGTGTCTCACCGTACATCCTTCTGCCCTCGCGCGCGGGGGGAGAAATTTTCCGGAGTGTTTCCGGACCATTCCCAAAGACACTCGGGACACTTTGCAGGCCGCGCGGGGGCGTGGTATTCGAACCCGCTTCCGCGGCGTTCTCTTCCGCGAGCACAGCACGGCGATACTGTGTCGGGGGCCGGCGGGGGCCGCCAACCCCCTGCCGCCGACGGGAGGGCCGCCTGCAGCCCCAGGCCGCTAATCAGCAGGGGCCGGGTGGGTCGGGACACGCCGCCCCGCCCAAGTTTGAGATTGCGTCTTGGGGGGGCACTGGGTCGGCAGCAGCGGAGGGGCGGCGGCGGCGGCTCCGTATGGCGAAGGGCGTCATCGCAGGTTCGAGCCCCCTCCGCCGCCGCGGCGCTCCGTGTTTGCCTTCCCCATCCGTCTCTGCCATTACACACACACGCACATACAAACACACAAACTCTAACACACACACACACTCACACACACGCGCGCAGAAGACGGCAGCGCCGCTCACCAGTCCTCCGATTGCGTCCCGCCGCCGCCGCTGGCCTCCCGTTTAATTACGGTCGGCGAAGGGTCCGCGGTGCGGAGGGTCTCTCTGTGCGTCTCTGTCCCTCCAGCGGCGCCGGCCGGTCGCGCCCAGCTGTGCGAGCGGGACGGAGACAGAGACAGCAGCTGCAGGTGTGTTTGCGCCGCGCCCCCCGCCTTTCATCTCCAAGATTGGCTGTTGTTCGGACGACGAGCGGCGCGCGGCGGCGGCGGCGGCGGGGCCCGCGGAGCAGAACAGGGCTGACAACCCGCCACGCCACGCCACGCCGCGCCACGCCCCGCCACGCAGCACCCTGTTGATTGTACAGTAGGCCGGCACGGCGGGGGCGGGCGGGGGCACAGCGCCACAGTATCAGCGCGTTTGCAAACCTCCGCCCTCCTTCTCCTTCTACCTACCTCGTCCCGCATCTCTCCATCTCCCTCTCTCCCCCTCTGCCTCTCGTACGCCTCCCCACAAGGCCGATGTCAGCCCCTTCGCCCTGCCCCCCCTCTCTCTCTCTCCGTCGCCGCTGCCGAGCTAATTCATATGTGCCGCCTTCGCAAGCCGCTTGCCACGGCGTCACGGCTTTCCTGCACAGTTTCGACGGCCAATACTTTGTCATATGGGAAGCAAGAAACGCCGAGAAAAAGATTCAAAAGTGCCTATCGCAAAGACTCATACCCGTTTCGACGTTCAACAATGTTCCGTACTAATATTCACGAAAACTAAATGAGAAATCCTGCATGGAAAACCACTCCGTGTACCCCCCCCCTCCCCTCGCCCCGCTCACCATCCGATTCGGTATCGTTACCGCCTCCCCAATCCTGTCGTGGCCGGGTACCGCCGCCGACGCTGCGACCCCCGCTGCGGCTGCCGGGCCTCGTGTCCTCCCACACCCTCCCTCCCTCCCTCCCTCCCTCCCTCCCCCGGCTGTGACCACACAGCACAGCACGCAGACGGAGCCGCCGCCGCCGCCGCGGTGGACAGGGACAAGGGGTACGACGCTGGCTGATCTACGTCAAACAAGAAGGAGGGGACGGCCACGGGGCCCGGATGGGGGGGGGGGGGGGGGGGGGGGGGGGGGAGGGGGGCAGACGCCGGTAAAGTGGACTCGTGACATGTGCGGCCCGCTTTACGACGTACTAGCCGCTCCTCCACCCCCCCTCCTTCCCCCCCACCAGGCGCGGCGGCTGTTAGGAGGATTACAACGCAGCCGCGGCCGCATCTGTCTCCCAGCCCGCGAAGTGTAACCGCGTGACCGCCCGGCGCGACCAGCGTTACACCCTCAGCTTTGCTAGAAATTCTAGGATTTGTTACATTTTAAAAGAAATTAAATGTGTGCACAACATTGGTGTTGTGACTAAGCTAAGAATCCAAGACTTTTTTGGCATTCGCGTCACCCACATTCCTCTCTCTCTCTCTCTCTCTCTCTCTCTCTCTCTCTCTCTCTCTCTCTCTCTCTCTCTCTCTCTTGCTCCCTCCAGCACGAAAGGTCCCCCTTCCCCTCCAACACTCTCCCCCTCCCCCCCAACGCCGACGCTTTACCCTTTAGCTGCTGCTCCCGTACTTCCGGGGACCTTCTCGGGATTTCTCTAATAACCAACACGCACCCACTTTCACCCTCTCCCCCCCTCTCTCTCTCTCTCTCTCTCTCTCTCTCTCTCCCTCCTTCTCCTTTACACACACACACAGTGCGCCCGACTTCCTCCTCCGTTCTTCGAGGGGCAGAGAGAGAGAGAGAGAGAGAGAGAGAGAAAGAGAGAGAGGGGGGCAACAACACACGCGTTCCCAGCCGCCCCCTGCTCCTCCTTCCTCTCTATCTCTCCTTCCTTCTCTATTTAAAAGCCATAATGTGCAGCGCCTCTCTCCCTCTGTCCTCCCTCCCCATCTCTCTCTCTCTCGCTCTCTCGTTCTGTCTCTATCCGGATGACTTGTGCCGGCGTAAAGGCGGCGGTGGGGATTTAGCGCCTTCGCACCGTCGCTACCCCGCGGCAGCGGGCGGCGCGGGGTAGCGACGGTGCGCTGCACGGAAGCTGCACGTGAACGTGCACGACGCACTCACCGTACGGCGACATGTCGGGGTCCGGGGTGCCCGCCCACGGCCCCTCGCGGGTCACAATCTCGTGCACGATGATGGCGAACGAGTAGACGTCGCCCTTCTGCGTGCCGTCCAGCGGCGCGTCCGGGCCCATGCGGAGCAGCTCCGGTGCCGTCCACAGCTTCCCTGCGGGGGGGACAGAGACAGGTGCAATCTGAATCATGTCAAGAGCGAAAGAGAAAGGGACAATTTCGCGCCGCGCCGCGGAGGTAAAACCAAGATACTGCAATGTCAGGGGCGGGGAAGTGCGCGGCGCCCTGGAGTCTCTCCAGCGCGGAGTAGACCCGGCCGCGCCGCGCTACCCCCCGCCTCCCCGCCGCTAGCGGGGCGGGGTATCCCCGAACTTGGCGTCACTGCTTTGTTACGGCTGGAAAAAGAGAATGTAAACATGCACTTAAATAACGGTCCCACTCACGTCTCCAGTAGGCGTGGGAGTCCTCCTCTTCCCGCACCACCTCCCGCAGCCGGTGGATGCCGAAGTCGGTGATCTTGAGCACGAACCTGCTGTCCACGACGCAGTTGGACGACTTGAGGTCCCCGTGCGAGCGCACCTCGCTGGCGTGCAGGTACGACATGCCCTGCGCACAACGGCCACGTCGTCAATAAATAATCCCTTCGCAGCAGAGATCATCTCCGCCCCTTAGCTCTCGCTGACGATGTATCACGACCATTTCATAAGGTCACACCGCGGAACACCTTTAATAACTTCATAGCACTCACCTTGATGATATCGTGCATGAGGCTGTACCGGAACATGGCGTCCAGCTTGAACTGGTCGTTCTCCAGGATGTCCTGCAGCGAGCCCTTGGGGCAGTATTCGATGAGCACGCACGGCATGGGCGGGTCCAGGCACGCCCCGTAGAACCGCGCCAGATGGTCGTGGTGGATGTCTTTTAACTGCAAAAAAAAAAAAAAAACGCAAACACTTCAGCGACTTGACTCTGGTGTTCCCGTACTTCCCGGCATTTGGGCGACGGACACGACTTTCGCTACGTCAAGTGCAGCCGGGCAGTACGCCTAGCGGGCGCACGGGGTAGCGACGCGGCGCCGCGGGCTGCCTAGGCCGCGACTGGTGGGCGCTCCCCGTGAAGCGCCGGGCCGCTTCGAGCGAGGGGTATCGCCGGGGCCCTCCCCGCAACGCGAAACGTTGGCGCTCGTGTTTCCTTCTTCAAAAACGTGCTCCCCGGAGTGCTCATCAGTTGAGAGTGGATATTCGCACGACTCGTGTGAATATAATTAGTCTTCTCAATGGGCATCTGTCTCTGACTCTCCCGCCTATGAAATTGTCGGTAATATTTTAAATGTAGTTCGGCTTGGGACTCACCCGCTTCAGTTCCAGGAGAAGTGTCCTATTGAGCTCCACCTTGTCAGCGATCGCCTTGACGGCCACTTTGGCGCCCTTGTAAGACAAGAAAAGGAGAGCAAAACATGTTGAACAGATTTCTCGCACGAGAGACGATTTTTATCTGCGTTTGAAGTTCGTAGATGACCCACCTTGTACAAAGCGGTAGGCACGAAGACCTGCCTGTTCCCCTCGAACAAGCTCACCCCGTCCTCCGAATACAGTGTCTGAGCGGGAGAATACAAACAGCGCATCAAGACAGTGTTCATAGTGAACGTAAGAACAACCGAAACCGGCCATGGGTTTAATCATGCAGTTGATGACTACTTTTGAGCGTCTTCAACGGTCTAGCGTTAAGAGTTCGTGGAATAATTAGCAGGGCTTACCACTTGACTACCGCGCCGGTTCATACCGCCGCCGATTTTGTTATAAGACTTGTTCGGGAATTTAATATCACAGGCGCACACCCTCCACGTCATGGAGGCTATCTCCGCCTCCAGCTTGTAATGTCTGCAACACAAAGGCGAGGGTCCGGCTGAGGCTGGAGCGCCACACTGTTTCTGAGCCCACTTGGAAGTGAGGGATTTAAAAACATCGACAGAGGTGACTTAACTAAACTAGAATGACGGCTAACTAACTGAGAAGTGGTGACACGAACCACCCTCCTCTCAAGCGTTTTCCACAACTCTAAAAAAAAAATTAAAAAATATTGGAAGAGAGTGTGGTCCTTAATTTCTGTGGAGGGATAACATTTTTGGCTTTCTCTCAGGGGCAAATACGAAAGCTTTGCTGTATGAATTTTGTAAATTTTAGGCCAATAGTAAGGAGCGTTTAAAACGTGGTGTGCCCCTCGTTCCTCTGGCTCCCCCTTCTTTATGGCGTTTCACATTTTTGCGCGGCCGCCGCGTTCCCGCCGCTCGCCTGCCTCAACAGGGCGCCGCCAGAGCGCGCTCGCGGCGCCACGCCGCCGCAGGACAAAGGGAATGCGCGAAAAGCAGGGGCTGTGGACGGGAGGGGCGGAGAGGGGCGGATAGAGGTACGCATGCGTGTTGCGAATTTCCTCTCGACATTCTACGACGGCAGAGAGAAGGAGAGGGGGGTGGGGGGCGGAGGGGAGAGGGTAGAGGGAGACAGTAAGGGAGGGAGAGAGAAAGATGTATAGAGAGAGAGAGGCGGGGAGCGAGGTCGGGGGAGTGAAGAAGAAGACGAAAGTGGAAGGGCGGTAGGCACGGGGGGAGAGGCGGGGTGGCTCTCGGAAAATCGATACTCGCCGAGAGTCGAGCCGAGTCGAGCCGAGTCGAGCCGAGCCAGCCGAGCCGGGCCGGGCGCCACCTTGCCGTCGCTGGGCGCGGGCCTCGGCTCGGCTCGGCATCGCCAGGCCGGGCCTCGTGCGGTGGCGCCTTTACCTACATCGCGGGACGAGAAACGACTAAAACAACAGCCTTGCAAGAAAATGAAAAGAGTTCGAAAAAGAAATGTTCATCGCCGTGATTGACATGGTGAACTGGTGTATCTCAGGTCCGTCTCCGCGGCCGTCCGTGCAGTCTGCGCACCGCGTCTCCGGGCCGTCCACCCGACAGGAAGTCGGTGCCTGGAAGCGCTGGAAGGCCCCGGCCAAAGTCTACGTTTCCTCCTCGGAACGCCAGGATGGCCCCTTGACTCCTTGACCTCTTCTAAGACTGCTGAGGCTGAAACCCTCGAGGTGTCCGCGGGGGCGGGATCGGCCACCCGAGAGACCCTCGCCCCTACTCCTCTCCCTCTCTCCCTCTCTCCCTCTCTCCCTCTCTCTCTCCCTTCCGCCCTTCCTACTGGCCCACTGCCTTGACCCCTATAGCCTCGCTACGCTGACCGGGGCATATTTAAAGCAAACCGGTGAAGCCGCCTCCAGGTACCGTACTTAAAACAGCAACGTGCGCGACTTCGGGACACTCCGGTGCAGCGGAGACCTCAGACATGACGCCGGCCTTCATTGGTTCCCTGTAAATAATCAACAAACTACTCCGCGGTGTTTCAATAACACTGATTACAGCGACGTCACTGTTCTATACTGTGCACGCTTCCGGCAAAGTAAGAGAGAAAGAGAGAGAGAGAGAGAGAGAGAGAGAGAGATCCACTCCTGACTGGTTTTCCCCGAATCAGCATCACCATTATGCCCCCCCCTCCCACCGCACGCCCCCCCCCCCCCAGAGGGCTTACTGCGCCCCCACCCACTGACATGCTACAGGGCTTTTCACGCTGTGCGGGGGACTTCCTAGTGGCCCATGCAAAAGCGGCACTCCAGTGGGCGCAGCGCCCTGCGGCCGTCCGCGCAGCAGGGAAAACCGCCCCCCCCCCCCACCCCTTTTGCGGCCTCCACCGGCCTCTGCTCTGGCCTCCGCCGCCTCTCGCCGGCCTCTGCTCGCCGGCCGCGGCCGTGGGACGGCCCCGTGCGCCGCAGAGGCGCTTCTGCCGGGCCTTGCACGGCCGAGAGGGAGCTCAAGGGGCTTAAGTCCAGGTGGCCGGGCGAGAGAGGCTGTCCGGCGGCGCAGCGCCGCGCTGCCGTAGGGAAGCGCTCAGCCCGACCCCCGCGCCGCCCCCGCTACCCTTTTTATCATCCCACGCCCCGCTCTCTCTCTCTCTCTCTCTCTCTCTCTCTCTCTTGCTCTCGCAGCTCAACGCGGTACCGCGGGGGTATTTCCCTCTCTGACACACCACGACTGGATGCGGCACAAGCCCACAGAGTGCACTACCGGCCTCTCTCGCATCGGCACATATCCGTCCTCCAGTCTATAGGTAGACAAGCAGTGTCATTCATTTATTCATTCATTCACGCTAATTCGTTGGTATGTTTAATGCATCTACTTCGTTTACGTTCTGCTAAGTATTCGCCCGACGACTTGTCTGTCGGCCCCGCATCCTTGTGCCGCAGTAGAAGCGCTGTGACAAGACAAGGTCCCGCGGGGGCGCCCCCCGGCAGGAGGGGTGGGGAGGGGGGGGGGGAGATAGGGGAAAGAGCCTTCGTCCACCGGAACACAAAGCGATCACGTCGCGTCCACAAAGTAAGTCGCACGACGCCGACTGGGGGTGGAGAGAGGCCGAGGGTTAGGGGGGGGGGGGGGGGGGGGGCGGGGGCAGGAAACAGGACGCCTCCGGGACCCGCGTAGGGAATCACTTAGGGAAGCGGGCTCCGGCCGTGCTGCAGGGCAGCGGCGACTCCACCCAGAAAAAGGGGATACTTGATTTTTCTGATACTTGGTTTCTTCAAGTAAAATTTACTTGCCTTAAGTAAAATTTACTTGATTTAAGTAAAATTTACTTAATCCAAGTAAAATTTACTTGTGAAAACCAAGTAAATGCAATTTGAGACTAAAATCAAGAATTCATTTTTCTGGGTGTCGACACGGCCGCCCCCAGGACCTCCGGGACGGCGCCCTCAGCGGCGGCGGAGGCGGCCGGGCTGCACCGGAGTCTCGTTGTGCCCCCGCCGCGGAAGAGCGACGGCGCGGAGTGTGGCAAAGCCTCACGCCCGGGAGGAGCGGGAAAATGGGATGTCCGGGAAGTGCCCTGCATGCAAGCGAGCGGCCTAGGTTTTCTGGTCCCGAAAATGTCTAAAAAAATTTTCGGAAAAATCTAAAAATTTCATAAATTTTCCGGATTTTTTTTTTTTTTGAAAATATTTATTTGAAAATTCCGGGACTAGAAACTAGAAACCCTAGGGTGGCCGCGTGCTTGGCCACCGCCACCCCATAGCGGCCGCCCGTCGGCGCGCTCCGCCAGCGACGGCGGGGACGGCGGGGACGGCGGCGCGGGGTGGTTGTGGCGGCCGCCGCCAGAGGCCGCTGGGGGTGGCGGGCGGCCGCGGGGGAGGGTGTGTGCCGGAGGACCCGGGGCCGGCAGCACGAGCCGCGTCCGCCGCGTCCGCCGCGTCGAGCAGCGCGCCAGACCACGCGAGACCAGCGGCGCGCGCGGAGCCAGCTGACGGGCAGGCAGGCAGGCAGGCAGGCCAGGGCCGAGACGCAACGCGACGCGGACGCGTTTGGAGCCGGGCGCGAGGGGCCGGGCCGTGCCGTGCGGGGGCCGTGCGGAGCCCACATCACAGTGACGGGGACGGTGACCAGTGCGAGCAGGGATGCGCGCAGCGAGTGCGCCCGGCAGCGCGACGACGGCATGGCTCTGCTGAGGATCACGGCGACGGCGCGCAAGAGGAGGCGACAGGGCCGCCGACGAGGCCCCCGACAGGGCCGCCCCCAGGGCCGCCCCCAGGGCCGCCACCACCGCGACTTGGATTACGCGGACCCGCAGTAGGAGCCCCGGAGGCCCGGAGGCCCGCCGTCATCAGTCGCCGCAGGGGGCCCGGAGGGGGCCCGGAGGGGGCGTGTCGGCCCCGCGGGGGGTCCGGCGGGGGGCGCACGCCGCTCAACGCCCTATAAGCGAATGTAAGCAGCGCTTGCCGTCGTATTTCTACTCGTGAGGGGGGATAGTGACGCCGCGGGACTCACATGTGCACCCGCCGACACCATCATTTATTTAGACTGTCTAAATGGCACGTAGTGTACGGCAAACACACGCGAGCACACACACACACACACTCACACACACAAAACCGGCGCGAGGCAAGATTAATCCATCTTTTTATTAATCTATTCCGGTCCAGGGAGCCAACCTGTTTCACGAACGACGGTCCCTATTCATATCCAGAATGTCGCATCCAGTTGTACACTGCCAAAGTCTGCTTCTTTTTTTTAGCGCATCAGCTGTTCTTATCCGACGTGTAGCCTGTGTGTGTGTGTGTGTGTGTCAGTGTGTGTTGTGTGGCCAGTCCCCCCCTCCGCTGCCCTCCCCCTCCCTGCCGCCGGCCGTGCGCGTCATCCTTCCCTCCCCCTCCCTCATGTTCCCCCTCCTCCTCCCCCCTCCCGCCCCGGCCGCCTCACCCGCGACAGATGTTCCGGGAGGTACCCCACGGGCACAGGCCGTGCGGTACCGCTTAATACCGCATCGGCCGCTCACAGCCCAACCGCCGGTAGCGAGCAGCTGCTTCGTCGTGCGTGCGTGTGTGTGTGCGTGCGTGTGTGTGTGCGTGTGTGTCAGTGTGTGCGCGTGTGTGCGCCCGCGTCGCCTCCTTACCATGCTCAATTTAAAATTCACCACTGGAAAAAATAATATAATTTTTTTTTTGCACATCTGAACGCGACCGAGATCTCATTATATTACGCGCAAAATGATTATCACTAATGTTATCATTTTCGGTATGCTAATTGGTTCGGGCCGGCGCTGCTGGCGCGGCGCGCGCCTCGAGTCGTTGCGCGCTGCGCCACGCCTGGGTTGCCATGCCATCGCCGGCGTCGGTTGGGTCGGACACCCCGAGCCGCGCCGGCCGGCTGGTACACAAGGGGGACACGCGCCGCGCCACGCCACGCCGCCGCCACGCCACGCCACGACAGCGTGATTCCAAGGGGTGAACAAACCCCTCGCCGCCGCGTCGCCGCCGCCGGAGGGTACACGGCAAAAATATAGAGCGAGAGGAAGCTAGCGGAGCGCGGCTGCTGCTGCTGCTCCCTGCGGCGGCCAAAACCGGCCGCGCCGCGCTACGAAATATTTGCTCGATTTTCGAATACTTTTCTTTTTTAATTTTTATTATTTTTATCGCCATTCGCACCTCCTATACCATCATGTGTCGGCGTTATCAGGCCCGCGACAGGCATTCGTCACCTTGACAACACTTTAAAAGTCTCTTTAAAAGTCCACGACGTCCTCTCTCCTGCGAGGACCCCTCCCCCTCCCTCCCTCCCCCACGTGCGCACAGCCGTGTGGCCGCCGTCCAGCCACCGGAGAGGGGGAGGGAGAGGGGGGGGGGAGGCGATAGCGCACGTGCCGGCCGAGGCAGATGTGTGGTTTCGGAGCGGGGGAGGGAGGGGCGGCGGCGGCGGCAGGAAGGGGAGAGGGGCATTGCTTTGAATCGGAGCGGGTGAGAGGAGGGGGGGGGGGGGGGGTTGAGGTAGATTCCCACCGGAGCCACGGAAGGAAAAAAAAAGTTGTCTTCGACGCACTTAAAAAAAAAACCTTTTCAAGCTCGTCATCATGGAGCGCGTCGTGCTGGAAGAAATTCGTTGAATAATAAGACTTTCAAGATAAGAATTTTTAAGCGCCCGGCTTGTGAGACGAGAGTGGCATGCGGGGAGGTCCCGGGGGTCACCGCATGAGTGTTCGGTGAGAGGCGCCCTCGAACCCCGGGCGAGGTGTAACATGCAATACAGTATCACACACACACACACACACACACACACACACACACATGACGCACACCTTCTGTACCGCGCACACAGTGGCACCTTATTTATGGGTTAAAGAGCACGGCGTCAGCGGTGCTGACGGCTGCAGTGCTGATTGTCGCACGCCCGGCCTCACACACAAGAGCAAGAGGGGTGGGAGGGAGAGAGAGAGAGAGAGAATGAGGGGGGAGGGGGGCTGGGGTTGTGAAGGGGGAGACAGGACCCTCACACAGCAGCGGGTAAAAAAAAAAATAGGACGAGGCCAACAACCTCTCCGGGCTCGCTGCGAGGTGATTGGGAATCAAGCAAAAGACGTGGCGTCGGCGACCTAAGCTCACGGACAGGAGCAATGAATGGGGGGAGAAATGTTGTTGTCGACTGCTTAACAGACGGCGGGCTTTTCACTTGTTCTACTTCACTAAGTCGTGCGGCTGCTGAGGTTTCTCGTTATACCCGCTTCCGCTTTGGGAGTACTCCCGCACCTCCCGCTTCCGCTTTCGAGCCTCGCTGGAAATGCCTACCCTCTGAGGACAGAGGGTCAGCGCTCCGTGAGGACACAGACAGGGACCGGCTTGTGCAGCGGCCACGCCACGCCACGCCAGGCCATGGCCATCGCCGGCGCTGTTGCGGGCGTCAGGGTCCAATCGATGCCTCTCTCTCCCTACACTCTTCCTTTATTTGCCTTTTCAACCTGAATCTCTCTCTCTCTCTCTCTCTCTCTCTCTCTCTCTCTCTCTCTCTCTCTCTCTCTCTCTCTCTCTCTCTCTCTCTCTCTCTCCCTCCCTCTATGTCTGCATCTCCCTCACTCTCGCACTGCCTCCATCTCCCGCACACCCTCTCGTCTTCTCTCATTTGCTCCGCTCCTGCTATCATCTACCCCGAATGGAGACGCGTCTGCCGCGCCCCGGCCGCGCGGCTCCGCGGCTCCGACGGGAGGCACGTTTTGTGCTCCGTGCGGTTCGGTGACGTCCCCCCCCCCCCCCCCCCCCCCTCCACCCCTCCGCCCCGCCTCCTCGTCTCTCCCCCTCTTCCTCCCTGCTTTCACTCTGCTCAGCGCGTCGCGCGGTGCAGAGGCGACTGAGAGAGATAGGAAGAGGGAGAGAGAGAGAGAGAGATGAAAAGATACAGCACAGTGCTAGACCGTCATCATCCCCCTCCCCCATCCCCATCCACCCCCGTTCGCAAGAAGGAGAGAGGGGAGGGGGTGAATTCAGGAGATATTAAAATTTATGAAAAAGATTCCGAAAAGGCAAAAAAAAAAATTAAATTCATGTGCGTGTCCCCCCTGTGGTACTAACGAGCCGCCAGGCTCAAGTGTGTTCGTCCTTCTCCGTGTTCAAAGTCGTGACTCGGTGGGGCGTTGTCCCCCCCCCCTCCCCCTCGCCCACTCACTGCGCTTCGTTACACCAACTTCTCAGACACAAGAAGTTTTCTTTGCGGGCCCAAAAGGCTCGACTGGGGCGCGGCGCGCGTGAGGTGGTTTCGAGGAAACGAAAGGGGGCGGGTGTGTGAGCGAGCGGGCGAGGGAGAGACAGAGAGAGAGACAGTGGGGACGCTCTCAGCCATAACGCAAGTACGCCTTGCTTGGTCCCGGTGTGTTACGGCCGTAGCGGCGCGCGCGCTGGCAGGGAGATATCAGGGGGTTCGAATACTGCCCATAGGGTACGTCACAAGAGCGAGCGAGAGGGAAAGAGAGGGAGGGAGAGTGGGGAGAGAGGAGAGAGAGGGAGGGAGAAGGGAGGAGCCGGAGGAGCCGCGATCTGCGCCGCTGCGCTTGGCGCGCCCGCGGCGCCACGCTGCGCCACGCTGTCACACAGCTGAGCTAGGTCGATCTATCGATTCATTTTGCGATCCATACCGGCAGTCAGCTGTTCGCACATAAACACAAGGCAGTGCCGGCGGGGCGTGGCGTGGCGGCGTCACACGCCGGCAGGGCGTGGGGTAGCGGCGTCACACGCCGGCAGGGCGTGGGGTAGCGGCGGAGAGTACGCGACGCGGGCCGCGTGCCGGCGGCGGGCAGGGCAGAGGTACCCGCGGACCCCCCCGCGGGGCCACGGAGGGCGTGTGGTCGCGCGTGCGTGCGTGTGTGTGTGTGAGTGAGAGAACAAAACGATAGAGGGGTAGCCGCTGCTCCGGGCCTTGCTGTCCCCGCCGCGGGTTCGAGTCTAAGCCCTGTATACGGCGTGGTCCACATTTTCCGTGCCGGCCGAACAGTCGCTGGCTAGTTCAGGCCGGGTCCCCGAGCCGACGCCCAGCCCAGGCGTCTCGTGTGCGCCGTACGCAGTGCGCTATGAAACATGCACACGAGCCGCCTCGTGTGAACACGAGCGGGCGGACAGACAGACAGTCGGACAGACAGACAGGCCGGCAGAGCCGCTGGCTCCGTCCGTGCCATGGTGCCGCTGGCTGACGCTGGCTGTGCTGGCTCACCCCATGCACGCTATCGATTTTCCACCCCCTCCCCGTCCGCCGCACCCCTCCAGCGCCACCCCTGCCGCGCGCACTGCGACCGCCGCCCACCCTCCCCCCACCCCGGCCGGCGAGGCACCCACCACCACCACCACCACCACCACCACCTGCTTGTCCCCCTCCCCTCGCCCGTCGCCCATCCTCTCGACCTAATTCAACATTCTTCTTTCGCACAAAAGCCCGCGACACGGCGCGCCGGCAGGGCAGGATGGCCCCTGGACCACGGGACACAAAATGACACACGGGCGCGGGCCGGACCGTCCCACCGGCTCCGGGAGGGCGACGGGTGCTGCAAGTGCGGCAAGTACGGCAAGTGCGCGGGGCGAGCATGCGGGCGCGGGGCGCGCAGGTGCACGGTACAGGCACTGCAGCGATGCTCGCGGAGCAGTCGCTACCGCGGTCCTCGCCCGTCTCCCCTCTCGAGGCCGCCGCACTAGTCGACACCGTCACCTAATGTCCGTGTTCGCTCTGCGCAGGTGATGGGGCTGATGGCTACTGGCGACGGCCCCCACTCTGACGTCGCCATGTCTCCGTCGGTGCGGGCCGCGGGGTCGCACCGGGGCCTTGGGGGGCCGCTCGGCGGCCACGACCTGGCCTCGCTCAAGGACGAGGAGGACGACGAGGGGTCGGCGGGGGAGGAGGACCAGCTGTCGGACGACGGCGACCTGCACCACAACCACCACCACCACCACCACCACAGCGTGGGCCTCGGCGGCAAGCAGGAATGCCTGTCCGTGATCGTGGCCCCGGACGACAACTCGCACGACTCGGACTCGCAGTTCCTGAGCCCCAACTCGCAAGGGTCGCGGTCGCCGGGCTCCGAGGTGGGCATGCTGGACCAGGAGCCCACCTACCAGACGCTCACCTCCATGAACCTGTCCCCGGCGGGCTACAGCCCCACGTCCTCGTCCTACGCCACGCTGACGCCGCTGCAGCCGCTGCCGCCCATCTCCACCATCTCGGCCGACAAGTTCCAGCCGTACAACACGATGAACTCGTTCACGGTGCTGGGCTCGCCGTACGGCTACGACAAGATCTCCTCGCTGAGCATGTCCCCGCCGCACCACTACGCCTCCTCGCCCGGCCACGACCTCGTGTCCATCGAGATCCCGTCGGACGACGCGCCGCTCACGCCGCAGAGCGCGTACAGCGCCAACGGGCTGGGCTCGCCGACGCACTCGCTGTCGCCCACGGACTACGACGCGGCCGAGTACGGCGCGGAGGCGGGGCTGGACGCGGACCAGTCCAACGTGATCGTGTACACGGGGTCGTCCATGCCGTCGCTGCCGGCGCTGGGGCCGGCGCTGGGGCCGCCCGCGCTGCAGGTGGCCACGCTGCCCATCAACGGCGTCGTCACCTCCATGGCGTCCATGGCGGGGACGGCGCCCTGCGACACCCTGGTCGTGGTCAGCTCGGCGCCGCTGCCCATGCAGCAGGTGCAGACGCACACGAGCGTGCCCGTGGCCGTGGTGCCGCAGCCCACGCCCGTCGTGGTGCGGCACGTGCCCGCCATCACGGCGCCCACCATCACCACCGTCAGCCACGCGGCGCCGCCCGCGGCCGCCGTCAGCCCCGGCAGCAGCAGCCTGTCCGGCGGCGCGCTGTCGCCGCTGCCGGCCGACGCCGAGGAGATCAACACCAAGGTGCTGGCGCAGCGCATCTCGTCCGAGCTCAAGCGCTACTCCATCCCGCAGGCCATCTTCGCGCAGCGCGTGCTGTGCCGGTCGCAGGGCACGCTGTCGGACCTGCTGCGCAACCCCAAGCCCTGGTCCAAGCTCAAGTCGGGCCGCGAGACGTTCCGCCGCATGCACAAGTGGCTGCAGGAGCCCGAGATGCAGCGCATGTCCGCGCTCCGGCTGGCCGCCGCGCAGGTGCCGCAGCAGCAGCGCCCCAAGCGCCGCGTGCCCGAGGACGCCGACAGCGACTCCGAGTCCGGCAGCGCGCTGGGCGTCGGCAGCGGCGGCGGCGGCGGCAGCGGCGGCGCCGTGCACAAGAAGCCGCGCCTCGTCTTCACCGACCTCCAGCGCCGCACGCTGCAGGCCATCTTCAAGGAGACCAAGCGGCCGTCCAAGGAGATGCAGGTAAGGCCCGACTCTCTCTCTCTCCTCTCTCCTCTCTCTCTCTCTCTCTCTCTCTCTCTCGCACAAGACGTGGCCTCACGCATATTTCCCCTCCCGCAGGTAACCATCGCGCGCCAGCTGGGGCTCGAACCCACGACCGTGGGCAACTTCTTCATGAACGCCCGACGTCGCTCCATGGACAAGTGGCGGGAGGACACCCCCGAGCGGGACAAGATGGACGACGCGCACCTCCAGGGCCACCTGCAGGCGCACGGCCTGCTTCAGCACGAGGACGACGCCTCCAACGTGGGCTCCGTGCTCTCCGACGGCGGCTCCCTCAGCGGCCTGCAGTCCGACCTGCACTCGGACCTGCACGACCAGGACCTGCAGCAGGACCTGCAGCAGGACCTGCAGCAGGACCAGGACTTGTGACGAGACGCGGGCTACTCCGACGAGCAGCACATCGTGTTCATGTGAGGTGACCGCGAGTGCCGCCCTTGGGATGGATAGGGGGCAGGGGAAGGGCGCGGGGAACCCGCGGGAACCCCCTCTCCCGTCTCGTCCTCTCTGTGTGTCTATTGCGGAGTAGCTAGCAGTGCTACCAAAATACTGTCCCCCCCGAGTCCTTGTGATAGCGTTTGGGGCCACACCGAGAACACCGCTGCGTCAAGTTGGCTGTCCTGTACGACTGGTTAAAAGGGATGAAAAGAATTCGTTAGATTGTGTCTGCGCATGTGCGCGTGCGACATCTTGTATGTCATTACGTAGTTAAATTGTTGCGTTCCTTCTCACCAAATATGAGTTTCTAGTCACGATTTTTTAATTTATTTAGGACTGATTCTGTTGATGTAAAACCTTATTCTGGTCAAGTTGAGCTGTGTTTCGACGGCGCTACGTCGATTGTTTTCCTTTTAATGCCTCGTTCGTTAGTGCGTCCGTGAGTTACGTGCAATACACACTTTGCAATCACTGCAATGTCTAGTTTAATTAATTTTTGTTCAAGTCATTTTCTGACTTTTAGGAGAGTGAACTGATCTAGTCCAAAGAATTTCTTATTCGATTTGCTAAACAGAGTATAGAAAATGAATTTTTATCGTGGAACTTTACATTCCTAGCTGAATTATTTTTAAAATAGGAAAAAATGTTGCAAGTAGACAATAAATTTGTGAGACAATGAACATTCGAGAGGATGTGTATAAACTAGCTCTCTTTGTTACAAGACTATCTAGAGTTTGGCAGGTATAGTGGGTGACGGCGGGCGGAGGCCACAATTAAGCAGCTGTTGTTGTAAATCAACTGCGTGTAGAAGATCTGTACTTAATAGTTTTGGTAATAAAATAAAAGATGTCTCGAAAGTCTTCAAACTAAGCCATTTTTATAGCGGCAGACCTTTCTCTACTTAAAGTAGACGTACTGATGCCACACTGACTTAGTCTATCGTGCTGATATCTGACACAATAAGGAAATATTTAGGAGAATAGGGAGCTAGGGAAGAGAGATAGAGTGGCAGCTTACGCCTCTTCATGAACTGTGTCCTCAAGACGCACTCAATACGCTTTCCTATGAGTATATCTTTTGATAAAACGTCATTTTCGCAGATGCGCTTAGGGCTATGGGAATGACAATAGCAGAAATTAACTCTTGCGAGAAAAAAAACCTCTTCATAATTTATTTGAATCCTATCGCAATCAAGTGCCCTTCCCAAAACTAAATGATACTAAAATTCATATCAAGTAATACTAGAAAAAGATCTTTCTGTAGGTACATTACTACTGATTTTGCTGGGTAACCTCAAGTTAACCATAAAAGGAACGTTCGATTGCTAAAGAGGAACTTAGCTTATCTCTATCTCTAGTGTGGAGGCCTGTTTCTTTAATTACTTGCTTATTAGCCGAATACTCATAATGTGTGACTTTAGCAGCCTTCTAAATCACGTTTGTAATAAGAGACACAGGCACACCACAAACGATATGATAGACAGCAATAGTCAGATCAAGGAGTAATGTTGGTTAATTTTTTAGAATAACTCTTTTTCGTACCAATCTTGTATTGACCTGTTGTGTACATAATGTTTTATGTGATCAAAGTGAATACGTTTTCTTATGATTCCACTTAGATCTATACCATTCCACAGTGTTTATGTATTTGTGTACGTAATAATTTATTACATTATTTATTTATACCATAGGTGTATGAACTTGTTTTTGTTTGAAGTTGTCTATCACGCATTCCGAAATAGAGTCTGAAAGGTATTTATTTGTGTTCGTTTCCAATAAGCTTTGGTTGAAAATTGTTGAGCGCCATTAATGTATCATATTTGAAATGAGTTGTTTTGAGTATGTACATAGACTTTCAAACTCTAGTGTTAATGCGGGTGTATGAATTGTAGCGAGACGGGCAAACAGATCATAGCCCATTATGGACTGTTACGCACATGTGCAATACTTTTCTAGTCGAATAAAAGCTACTTCAGCTTTTGTGATCTATGCTTAAAGCTGAACAACAGTTTTGAAGTACGCAAAGCAGTGCCATATACGTACAAAATACTTATACTTACAAACAGCTCTATTACGAAAATAACTCGCTATAATTCAGCACTACTTGTTATAAAATCAGCTGTCTTTAGCAATAACACAAATTAAACCTTGCGATATTAAAGAAAATGTTTATATAAATGAAAGTAAACTTGAATCCAGTGGATGGATGTTCATTACCACATGACAACAGCCCAGTATTGACCCTCGACTGAAATTAATTTTTCAGCAAATCGCACATATGATTACTTTTTAACTATACCTAAACAGAGTTCAATATCTTTTCTAAACTAATTGCAACATCTGTCTCTGTTGCGATCTGTTGTTTAAAAAGTATTTCAATTCCCTGGCAGATTAGACTACTTTGTTGATTTGACCTCAGGAAACATAAAAATAAAAAATGTTCACGAAACAACACTGGAGCAGAGTGCATTGATTTATTTCATCTGATCCTTCCTTTCTTTCCTCTCCGTCAACGGTACAACATGTATTTATCGTATTTCTGCATAAGTTAATCCTTTGACGTCCACTTGTACAACGAATCCAGTCTGAGATTCCCAGAACCGGGAAGGAAAGTCGTCCAGTTTGCCAGAGTCATCTTTTTGGAAGTAGTTTTCGTGCCCGTCGTTACTATAGCCCTGGATCTATCCTCGATGTCTCTTTAGATAAAATCATCGGTTCTACTCCCCCACCCCTACCTCCTACTTCCTTCGTGAAACAACCTTAGAAACAAACGGTAGAGATTTGCATCCACGAGCGAGAGCAACAAGGACAGAGCAGCCATCCCCCGCGGTCTGCCGCTCTAAAGGGGAAAGTTCTGGAGGGGAGGCGAACAGTACTCTGCAATATGCTTGTACCGCGCACCCTGAATCATCCGGCCAAGCGACAAACACTCGCCACAGATGTTCGTCAACATTGTAAAAAAAAAAACGCGTTCTTTGTCCGTTTTCCAAAAATGGGACGGGAAATAGAGTAGGTCCGCGTAGCAGTGTGGTCACAGGCCAGTCCAGCTGACGTGACATGGCTGCAGAGCAAGCACTTGCGCGCCACGGTCTCTGACGGCATCAGCGGCTCCCCTCCGAACACCCTGTTAAGAACCGTATCCCGAAGTACAGGGGGTGCATTTTCGAACGACGTCGAGGAGCTTCGAGGGGCGCCTTTGTCTCGTCTCAGAGCAAGGCGTGCTTCTCTTTTGGCAGGGTAGCGGCCGGGAGGGGAGAGCTCCTCGGGCAGGGGTTGGAGCGCGCTAGACGGGGCATCAAAACAGAGAGCCAGCCAGCCTGACCCGGCCCCATATTACTGAGGGGTGAGGAGTGGGGAGCATGCATTGCAACCTGCAGTGCGCCGCAGCGGCGGACGCCTGGTGACTGACGGACCGCCGCCACGACCGTAGGCGACGGTCGTGAAACAGAAAATCCATCTCCGGTTCACGGAAGAGCCGTGGACGAGACGGCTCGGAGTCCGCCAAGTTGCGCTTTAATTCTAAAGCCTCAACGGCTTAGGGGGTGGTTTCGGTTCCACGCGCGGAGCAGCGCAGGAAAAGCCGACCCTCGCAGCGGGGGGTAGTTCACCCCTGAGAGTCTGCGCGGGCCGCCACCAGAGGGCGCGTGCGTCGCGCTAGAGTCTCTCTGATGGCGAGTATCGTCGGCGTCAGACCTGTGGAGTATTGACACACGCGCGCACACGAGGGTATGAACGGATGACGCCATAGTAAAGGCTCGTTGGTACAGTGACCATCAAAGGAGTGCCAGTTCGCATACCTACGTTTTAATATGTACACGAGATACGTAGATGAATACATGGCAGAGAGGTCAGAAAGTATTTCAAGTACACAGTAAAACTCCGCTAAAATACTAATTAAAAAGATGTGCGCATGGTACATGAATACACTCTTTGAGTCAGGTACACGTCAGACTCCCGTGCTCTAGAATACAGCCAGCGGTATAACTCTTGGTCAGACACAAAGAGTGGGTCAGCGTTCGGAACAGCAGTCTGGGATCATTCTGGGTGCCCTTGCACGCCTCGACACATACTAGTAGGGGCAGCGCCCGTTCGGCTGGCTGGCTACCATAAACGTGACCAAAGGAAACGTATCTATAAATCGAGGCCGTAAAAAGCAAATGCCACACAAATAAACGTAAACACGGTGACGACGGTGCTCTCTAAATACAGCAGCAATCAAACGGGGGGCATCGCAGTACCCACATAACTCTCAAGGCCTGCCCTGGCGGGGGTCGAGAGTCAAGCGGATTGCGCGACCTTGCTTCTTTAATCTCGCGAGGAATGGCAGACTTCCGTGAAACAGAGTGACATGCAGACGCTACTTGCGCTTCTTGAAGCAAACGTGGCGGGACATTCCACGAATACAAAGGTGAACATCCTCCTGTGCTTAACACTAAAACGATAGCGTTCGTGAGAAAACTCTGCAAGGGCGAGCAAGAGTGGAAGGGAGTATATCGGAGTTAAAAAGACGGGGTCGTCTTCGGTATATTTGCTGTGCAGAAAGCCGCCTCACGCCGCGTCGATTTAACAATTGTACATCGATGGAGACTTTAATGAAAACGCACGAAACCTCTGTGCAAAATAGAAAGAAAACGTGCCATGCTGTTACCTGTGCTGTGATTAGGTCACACTCACACACACGACAACATGACAAAGAGGGAGAAGAAGACCTCGTCGAGATTGAGAGGGGAGCTGGAGGGGAGCTGGAGGGGAGAGGGAGTGGAAGATCCGCAGACGGCATGAGTGTCGCGTGGTGCCGCCCACGACGCCGTGAGCCCAGAAAGGAGGTCAGGGCGCAATAGAAGACAGCGAAAAAAGAGTGAAATACATAATGAAAGGATACGGAGGGGAGGAAGCGCAGATTCGGGAGTCGGGGGCTGGGGAATTATATGGTGAGGGAAGGAGGCTGGGGGTTACGGGTGTTATGGTCTGTCCCTGCTTCCGCAGCTGCCAGCACGTTGCCGCGATCGCTTCAAACGGCAGTCGACAAGCGGCTGATCGCCCCCCCCCCCCTTTTCTCTCCCCCAGACAGTTTCCGTCCATCAGGCGATGGCCAGGCGCCGGCCGACGTACCTGTATATGAAGAAGGACGCCACGGCGAGTACCACGACGACCGAGCTCAGCACCATGCTGAGGATGGCGTACCCCGGCAGGGCTGCCAACAGGAAGACTCGGGGGTAAGAGCGGACCGGAGCTCCGGGGCGGGACAGCTCTCGGATGTGCTTGTCGCTCACCGTTGTCGGGGCACAGGCTGCCGTCGAAGCCGCAGAGCGGCGTGTCGGCCGGGGGGCTGGTCCTGCCGCCCGACCAGTGGATCTCGCGGCCGCCGACGTACTCCAGCTTGTGCTTGCCGCCGATGTAGTTGGCCACGATCTGGCGGGCACACACAACGTGATGAGCACAGCGAGGACTGGAATGGTTGCCGCGGCCGCACACACTCGGGAGGCGCCGGGGGCGCGTGCGGGCGCGGGGTGTGAGGGAGACAGACAATGAGAGGCGTTATTATGGCGTCAACAGCCACGCACCCGCGGGGCCCCCGCCAGGGAGGAAGAACAAAGAGTGGGAAGGGCGCCGAATAATTTTGAAGGGCGCCAGGGTGGTGCGGCCTCTGTCGTGTGGAACAGCACTAGGCTAGATCCATATGAACGGATGTGAACGTTTTAAAAAACAAAGATCATCACTGTGGAGCCCCACAGGCACAAGTTTGTTGTTATTCGCACTCCTGCATGAATGAGAAGTGGGCAGCGCGCAGCCTGTCCCCGCTTCTCCAGAGCCGATTTGTGGGCAGAGCCGGTGGCGCAGCGGTCTGCGGGTCGGCCGGTGCACCTCCTCTCCACAAGGGAATCGGCACGGCCCGGTATGGGAAACCCGTTTGGCCACGGATTTAGCTAAAGTTAAATTAAATATTATTCGGGAGAGCGGGGCTGTTTAGGAAAGTTTCGGACAGGGCTGGGCTGGAACATGACCGCGCATTGGGAAGCCCCACCCCGCGGGCCCGACACAAGAGGGTTGCTTTTAAATATTACTGCGGCCGCGGACAAAGCCAGTACTGTTCGCCAGCGAGTCCGGCACAGAAAAAGAGAAAGGGGGAGGGGCGTACTCACTGCACCTCCTGGCAGGGCCGAGCAGAAGAAGGGGAATGAAAAATAACGACAAGCAATGCATGGTCAAACGTTTATCCGATCTGGAGCTGTGGTTCATTCGAGTTCATCCAGTTGTTTCTATTCAATGAGACGATCAATTCCTGACAAGCTTTTACGGGCGGGAGGGGGTGGAAAAAGAGGGCCGCTGGCCGGGGGAGGAGGTGTGGAGGGGAGCACGGCCGGCTGCCCGTGTTGTGTTGAATGCATCAATTAACCCTCCTGCCCGCGCCGGCCCCCCTGGCTCCTCCGGGCCTCACCTGGGGCCCCCGTGGAACAATGTTGAAATTACGGCCCGGGGTTGGGGGAGGAGCGGGGAGGGACGCGGGGCTCAGCGAATCCCATACAACAACATCTCCGTCCTCGGCGCAACACCTCCCGCGGGCCCGAGGACGCCGCCGAGGACACACTATGCCGGGGTCCGGGGCCCCCCGCGCCTTACCTTGAACTCGCCCGTCGCGGGATCCATGTCGAGCAGCGAGTAGTCTGCGATCCTGTCGCCGTTCGAGTCGATCCTCACGTCCCCGGAGATCCCTGTAAACATAAAGGCGGCCGTTTTCACACACACACACACAAACACATTTGTTGCGCGGGGCGGCGAGCTCGCACCTCCCAGCCCGGAGGAGGCCGCCCCGTTCTCCGCCAGTCCACCCCGTCCGCAGTGTTCCACAGTAAATCTCGCGACGCCTTGAATAAATTGCCGACTGTCGCCGCCCCGCCGGCTCCGCTGCCGGCTCCGCTTCTGCTGGCTCCGCGTAATATCGCCCGCCAGGTGCGCGGCGCAGTGACAGCCCAGTGAGCCCGGGCCGTGTGGAAGTCTGACACCCCGTTAGGGCGGCAGCCGGCGGCACAGCTCCGGTGACGTCCGCGAACAGCCACACGCGGCAGCGTCATCAGGGCGAGTTAGGAGACACGCCGCTACAAGTGGTGGGCCACGAGATACAATCGGTATGCACTAATAGTACACAATCACACACAATCAAGGAAGCTTTCGGGAAAAAAGTCTTAAATATTCCCCGAAATTTTGGAATTTTTTTTCCCAAAAATTTCGGATTTTTTTCCCAAAATTTTGTTTTATTTTCGAAAATTTCTTTAAAAATTCCGGGACTAGAGACTTTGGTCAAGGTGTTCCCGCGGGGCGTCCTCAAAGTCATTCCCGGGAGCTCATCGGCCCCCCATGGCCTCTACTCGGAGGGAGCGAGAGGACGAGAGCGAGGGCACAGAGGACGACACAGACCCCGGCCGACACGCGCCACTGCAGCGGCCCTCGTTAAAACCTGCCCCGCAGACGTATCCGGGACTCGGAACCAAAAAATCATTGCCCACCGCGTGTTTGTTTGATCCGCGCCGCGAGTTTGTCTCGTTACCATTCCCTTTGTGGTGGCGCGATAGGTCCGCCCGAAAGTTCGCCTTGTTATTAAACTTTCGGTGGGGGCAAAAAAAGGATGGGAAAGATGAGGGAGAGAGACAAGCAAGGACGACACGAGTTCAGCCACTCCACCGACCGTTCGTTACTTCCCAAACTCTCAACCGGCCGGCGTGTTGTCAGATACAACGTACCGACCAACATCTTAGGAGTACGAGAACAGTTTTTTTTTTTTCGCCTTCCCAGCTAACCTCATTATAGCGACACTTTTACAATTACCGCCACAGGGCGGCACACGGGCCTCGAAGGTCGTCCGCGCAGCTCAGACCGACGCAAGGAGATGACCCTCTTCCCCGAGGCCGGCCGGCCGGCCGCGATTTCTCTCCGACTGTAATCCGGTTCGTCGCCCCTCGGCCCCGCCGCTGCGCCATCACCCAAGTATGAGGCGGAAGCTTAGTACGAATGACACGCATATTTCGGAGCGGCCGCTGCGGCCACTGGGATGAGACGCGCGGCGGGGCGGCGCCGCCGCCAGGGGATGGCGCCGGTGGAATAGGGGATTCCACGCGGATGGCGCCGATAAAAACGAAAACGGCGGCTGCAATCTGGTGGCGGCCTTGGAGCGCCGCGCGAAGGGGGGGGGGGGGGGGGGCGGGCCCCCCACGGCCTCGGAACGGTCCTCACGGGCCCTCGAAATAACCATCAGACAATGCGACGTGGAGAGTGCATCCCCTCGCCGATTTGTGGGAGAGGGACAGAGAGAGAGAGAGAGAGAAAAAGAGAGAGAGAGAGAGAGAGAGAGAGAGAGAGAGAGAGAGAGAGGGAGGCGCGGGAAGGGGTGCACCATTAAGCCCATTCGTCCGCCCGTCCAGCAGCGGCGGCGGCGCTCGCCGGGCCGCTGCCTCCACTCCATAGCAGCCCGAGCAGCGGCCGGGGGATAATAGAAAAGATGTTTCAGATCCGCGTAGTTAGGCAACCAGGCCGGGGGGGGGGGGGGGGGGGGGGTCCGGCCTGGTGCCGCCCACACAGCGCACATCTGTCACCCCCTTCCCACACCAACTGCGCTCAAAGGGACCTTAGACTCCCCCCCGCCACCGCCGCGGCGCAGCCCGTGTGTGCGAGAGAGACAGAGTGTGCCGGCCGTGTGACTTGACGTGACAAGCAGTTGACAAAGCCTACCGTCGAAGGTGCGGTTCCACATGCGCCGGGTGATGGCCTTGCCGTCGTGGGGGTGGCCGCCGGCGCGCACCGTCTCGTTGAGCGCCAGGGCGTACAGCAGCACGGCGTCGTAGAAGGCGGACACGAAGGCGGACACGGGCGCCGGGCCGAACGTGTAGTTGTACTTGGCCTTCGCCACCTCCTTGACCTAGAGGGTGAGAGAGAAAGAGAAGCAAGGCCCCGTCAGGTTAGTAGAGGCGAGCAGGCCGTGAGGCTCGGTGTGTGGGGACCTCTCCCCGGCTGTGGCACCCGAGTGGAGGACACTAGAGGCTCGAACCTAGCGACGCTGGTGGTCCATACGCGCAGCCTCCTACTTCCTGACCGCTCACGAGCAGGCACCACACGGGGTGCTCTGCAGTAGCTAAGCCTTCGGGATGCCGTTCCGTCCGGGATCACACATTCGGACGTTTCCAATTTATTTTTCATTCTTTCCGCGCCGCCGACAGCAAACGGAAAAAAAACACACAGGTCGCGAGGCTTTTACCATGATTAAGCTCGCGCCGCCCCGGAGCCCTCGTAACCCGCCACTCATCGGAGCCGAGTCGTCTGCTGCAGAGTGTGTTGACGACCTATGGACCCCCCGCGGACCCCCCGCGGACCCCCCGCGGGGGCCCCCCTGCCATCTACCGGAGGGGTCTTTGATTGATACCCCCGACTTTGACACCGGCGGGAGTCGGGACCATCGATAACCCGTGGGCCCCCCCCCCCGCCCCCCCCCCCCCGCGGCCCCCGCAGCCCCCCCGCGGCCCGAGCCTGGGCGCCACACTCCACCATAATACGAGTCAATAAATAAACCTGCTGGCTCCCGGGCCTCCCCAGGACCTCCCCAGGACGTCGGCGGGGGGTCCTTTTCACGGCCAAGGGCGTGCGCCATCACAACGCGCCGTCGCTTTCACGCTTTCATTTCTTCCTCACATTCGGGAATCGCGCAGCCAGAACGGTGTACGTAAAGAATTATTTTTTTCCTTCATTTTTTTTTTCGATTTTAGTAAATTCTAAACGCGCTTATTATAAAGATGTGCTGACCTCGTTGGAGAAGTTCCGGTAGGCCTCGTTGTCCGGGGTGCGGGCGGTGACGGTGAGCAGAGCCTGGTACGCCTTGCGGGCGCGCTCGTTCTTGGCGTCCGTGTCGTTATCCGAGTGCCACGGCTTGAAGCGGTTCCGGTCCATGCTGCGGGACAGAGAGCGAGAGAGAGAGGGGCGACAGGGGTCAGAGACGGTCAGAGAGGAGTGAGGGAGAGAGAGGGCGGAGACATGAGAGTGCACGACGGGTATACAGGAGGAAAACCGACTCCGCGCGCCGTTTCTCCGCGTGCTAGGGAAATTGAACAGAGTGTTTCTGAGAAGGTCCGAACCGGAAAAAGACGAGTCCCCGCGTGGTCTGAGGAGACCGGTCTGGGTCGGCGGGGCGGTCCACGCCGCGACGTGACGCGACACCCCCCGAGTCCCCGAGTGCGAGGGAGACACCGCTATCCTGCTCCCGCCGCACTCAGATGCCACGTCCCGTCTCCCTCGCACCCGCAGTCTTCCAGTTCAAAGAGTATTATACTCTGCTGTCGATCATATCATGGTGTTTCAAAGGGGCTCGCAAAATTTTCTAATTTACTTCCAAGAAATTTCTGTAGCTATTCGCAAAGATTTGCAAAAAAAAATCCGAGGCACCCAAAACACCTCTGTAGGAGTACCGAAATTTTCAAAAGAATACATAGAAAACACTCTACAATATTTCAGGACTTTTAAAACAAAAAAAATTCTGAAAATTTCCTAAAAAAATTTCCGAAAATTTTCTCGTGATTTTCAAGACCAGAAACCCCCCTGCGGCCGCGTACGCTGAGGGTGCATGCGAGCCGCGCGGCATGAGGCTCATGAGGGAGTCCCTCAGAGGGACGCCGTCCGCGCGTGTTTAATATGGACGGCGCGCGCGACGGCGGCCGGCGGCGGCGCCTGGGGGCGCGAGGCCGCACGGCGAAAAGGAAGTTCCCCCGCAGCTAATTACTCCCGCCGCCTTGCCCCCCCCCCCTCCCCCCCGCAGCCCCCGCGGCTCCCCACCGCCTCGTGTTTACAGCCCGTCGTATTTCCCGCGCGCTTGTTTCAGACGCGCGCGCGCTTAACTGCGGAATCAAACGTGAAAGAGGAGGAGTGGTTAAAGTTGGCGAGGCCTCGTGCATGAATATTTACGGCGCTGGATGTGGGTGACGGGGGCCCGCAGTGTCGCGGCCCCCGGACTCGGGTTGTCGCGGGCGGCAAACTTTGATGAGCCGCGCCGTAACAACTCCCCCGTCTGCTCCCGTGGCCGCCGCGGCGGCGGAGGGAAATAATTACAAATATCAACAGGACCTCTTCCCTCTCTACACCACCACCACCACTGGACCCGCGGCCAGGAGACGGCGGCAGCTCCTGGCTTCTGCGCAGCATGCCGCTGCTGCCCACCCGGCCGGTTGGTTTCGTTACATTTTCTGTCCCCCTTCACCGCGCACACACACACGCACACACACACATACGTGCACACATGGCGCTGCTCTGCGGAGACCCTTGGCTCCCATCTGGCCCTCCTGATGGTCTCTCCCTCTCTCGCTCTCTCTCTCTCTCTCTCTCTCTCTCTCTCTGCAGCCGCGGCCAGCGGAGCGTCGCACCGACGGCGTATGGTGCCGTGCCCCCCCTGCGGCCCCGCAGGGCCCCAGTGCTCCCGGCGGAAGGATCGGTGCTGAAACTACAGTTGAAACTGTAGTGTTAAACTGCAGTCGACTATAGTTTGTCTGCAACGAGTGAAAGTTTTTTTTTTCCACTACAGTTCTCTGCTCAACAGCTTGGTGTGCACTGGTGAGACACTTCCTCGGGGGGTTCTGGCAAGCCGCGGGACCCCACTGACTTAGGGTTTCTAGTACCAAAATCCTCATGAACATTTTTAAAAAAATCAGAATTTTTCAGAAAAAAAAACAACAAAAATTTCGGACAGTTGTTCTTCTTTTTCGGAAATTTCCTCAAAATTTTCGAGACCAGAAACCTGACACCCCGCGTATTATTGAACGCGGCGAAACCAACCCAGACAGACTCCCCCCCCCCCCCCCTACCGACCCCTCTCCTGGACGGAGTCCAAGACCAGCAGGCACTGCGCCGCAGAGCACGCGTGCCCCGCCCCCCCCCCTCCCTCAGCCAGCCGACCCCGAACACACACGTACACTGCTGGACAGGGGCCGGGAACCATTTGGGCAGCCCATCGCGGGCGACTAGCGCGCCGATCATTCGGCACTGGTCAGAAGCTGCGCGGTCCAGCGGTCAAGCAATCCTTTACAACAGCAGAGAGATAGATAGAGAGAGAGAGAGAGAGAGAGAGAGAGAGAGAGAGAGAGAGAGAGAGACGGACGGGCGGGCGCGCAAGTCAGTTTATCATTTCCCGACGACTCACACCGGGACCAACAGCGGCAAAGGGATCCCTGTCTGCTGTTGGCTTTGTGATCTCTCCCTCTCTCTCTCTCTCTCTCTCTCTCTCTCTCTCTCTCTCCCTCTCTCTATCTCTCTCTCCCTCTCTCTCCGGCACCGGCCGCACAGCTGCAGCGCATAGACCGTCCCGTTCAGCGGGGCCGCGGCGCGGGTTGCATACGCTCCCGACAACAGGCGCTCGCCGCTCGGCTCCGCTCCGCCAGTACAGCAGCGGGCGGCGGCCCGGCTGCTGGCTCA
>CM049598.1:6034096-6056596 GCA_026979955.1 Megalurothrips usitatus
GCGTCATAGGATCCACCCCCACACACAGGATCCGTACACCGCGTCATAGGATCCACCCCCCCCACACACAGGATCCGTACACCGCGTCATAGGATCCACCCCCACACACAGGATCCGTACACCGCGTCATAGGATCCACCCCCACACACAGGATCCGTACACCGCGTCATAGGATCCACCCCCACACACAGGATCCGTACACCGCGTCATAGGATCCACCCTGACGCGGGGATCCATATCAAAACGGTCCACGCCGTAACGATAGAGGATCCGCCGTTGGGATCCACCGCGCCGCGGCCGGGATCCTGCACACAGAACGTCCTCGCTACATATTCCGCGCCGGGAAAGCGGCGCCATGAATAACTCGGCAGCCGCGCGCGTGTGCGGGTGGCGCGCACTTAGCGAGTTACGTGACTCTCGCGTGGAGGATCGCCGTGCGCGGCGGAGCGCGTCCTCGCCGTGGAAAATCCTCTGCTCACCATGGCAATAATATTCCGTGCCCCCCCAAAAAAAAGGATCCCGCTAACGGCTCCGTGTTTTTTTTTTCCACCACAACTTTACGTATTTTGTGATAAACATCACGTTAAAGTTGCGCGCTTCAGACGACGGGGAAAAAAAAGATAATCAGACGCTAATGAGTCGGTCTGATATCGGCCGGGGTGTCCGGGGGCCGGGGGCGGCCGATGCAGGCTCGGGTCGTCACGCAACAGGTGTTTACATCGGGGGGCCGCCGGCTCTCGCGGCGCCCAGCAACAGGTACGCGCCACCCCGCGTGGGAGACCCCCCCGCCCCTCCGTGACCCACTCGTACAGCCCGTTATTTCTCGCTCCGAGTACCGAGTTAATCACCCTCCCCCGCTCACCCGTTTTCCGACTGAAATTCCGGCAAACCTAATGCATACGGCTCTGACCGAAAATTAACGATGGTCAGTCATTAATTGTGGATGGTCTCGTTGCAATTATCGGAAGATTCGTTAGAAAAAAAAACTATCCTTTCTCCTTTTTTAACGCGTTTCCCACAATGCGAAAAAAGAAGGGGGCGGGGGGGGGGGCATGAGCTCGAGGAAAACCCCGAACGGCGCCCGCCAACTCCGATAACTGAACTCAAGGATTCGGAGAGGGGTCGCAGAGAGGGAGAGAGCTCAGAGAGAGAGAGAGAGAGAGAGAGAGAGAGAGAGAGGTAAGAATGGTAGTGCTCAGTCGGTAGTGTGGCCAATGTGGTGGGGAGCCCGGAGGGAGGGGAATCAAATTTCAGAACGAGGTAAAAAGAAGAGCAGGAAGAATGCACAGGCTCCGCCTCTCTTTCTCCCCCTCCCCCTTCTTTCTCTCTCTCTCTCTCTCTCTCTCCATTTCTTTCCTTCCGCACTCTCCGCCTCCCACCGTCCTCTTCGGCTCCCATTCCCTTTCTCGCGCCACTTTAAACCAGGACACAGACGGACAGAAAATACTTTACCTGGCCGGGAGCCTCGCTGGTGGCGCTGGCGGCGGGAGTACTGTGAGGGGAGAGGAAGGGGGGGGGGGGGGGGAGGAGGAGGAGGAGGAGGAGGAGGAGGAGAAGGAGGAAGGGGGACTGCTCGCCTCCGCTCCTGAGGCTTACATTTTTCGCTTCCCGTCTCCATTCTCTGGGAGGCAGAAGGAAGGCGAGGTGGAAGTGGGGTGAGCGGGCGAGGAGGAGAGGAGGGGGAGGGGGGAGGGGGGGGGGAGGTTGAATAGAATGCGACCGTCGTGTGCTAATGCGCGGCAGCAGTCCAAGGATAGAGAAGGTCTTCTAAACCCCGTCGTTGTATTCTATCCCCTCGACAAAATTGTAGGGCCGCACGAGGAGGAATTCGCCCGACGCCGCCCCTTGGGCCCCGCTGGATGAAATAGTAATGGAGAAGAACCTGGTCACCGAGCGGGAGAGAGGCGGACATGCCAAGCGCTCTGCGTGAAATGTGTAAGGTGGTGACAAAGAGAACAGAGGGAAAGAGAGAGACACACAGAGGGAACGGGCTTGGAAACGACAGAGATAATATTTTTTTGGGGGAGAAGCAATAGTGAAACAGCCGAGCTCAGGGCGCGCTAACCTGGGACGCGCAAGAGCAGCGGTCGTCGGTCTGATGATGTTAGCCGTGTGCCGACTGCATGAGAGGGGAGGGAGTCATGTAGGGCCCCGGAAACTCGATTACCCATGGCATATTCAACATCTCACATGCTTTAGGGTGGCTGACTCGTTTTGAGGAGGTGAAGTGGGGTGGAGGGGGGGAGGGGGGCACCGTTTGTATGCCAGCAGCGCGTATGCGAGTGGGTATGACTCCGCATCGTGTGTGTGTGAGTGTGTGAGTGTGTGTCCCTCAAAGGCTCGGGAGCCACATGTACATATACAGTTCTCTATCTCGCCCTGGCAGGCCTGCTCCCTTCTGTCTTTCGAGTCTGCGCCTCGCACATCAGTGCGGTACCATCACCCCCCCCCCTGTTCCCTCTCTTTGCCCCCTTATATTCCCTTCTCGCGTTCCTACCCCTTCTCCGCTCTCATACTCTCTCTCTCTCTCTCTCTTCCCCTCTCTATCACTCTATCCCCCCTCTTTCTCCGTCTTGCAGCAGACGGGCAAGCGGTTACTCCTTCGCCGTCTTCAGATTGCACACCCAGACGCATCGCCCAATCACCGTGGGGACTTTATGACCGCGGCCGCAAACTTTATTGGACATCGCGATTACCATATAACAATTGGCATTTTCCAAACGGCGACGCGGTATCGCACGGGCAAAGTACTTCTCGTCTCCCGACGGACTCTGTTCTTTTCTGTTCCCGCTTGACGGCGGGCCCTCTGGTATGTCCAGTCACCTCCTTGCACCCGTCGCACTGTCGCCATTGTGTGTGTGTGTGTGCGTGCGTGTGTGTGAGCGCGTGCTTCTGCCGTTTCCCGGCGCGTCCACCCGAGACACCCAACACCGCCACTCGAGGGGGCAGGACGGGGAGGTCGCCGCGTAGCGCCGACCTACACTCCACCAGCAGGCCGGACTAGTGTCTCGAGAGTCTCGAGAAATTTCAGCAGAATATTTGGCAAAAAAAAAAATTTTTGAACAATTTATTTTAATTTTCCTCAATACTTTTGAAAAAAAATTGAATTTTTTTACGGAATTTACTCAAAATTTCCTGGACGAACTGTACGGCGTGATTCGCCGCGCCACCTGCGGCCGCGACGGCCACGCCTCCAGTGAAGGCATCGCCTACAGTACTCGCGTGCCGACGCCGTGCCGACGCCGTGTTGACGGTCGGCGCGGCTCGGCCCTCGGCCCCCACCCTTCGATCACCCTCCATATCTCGATATAGCTGCCTACATCAGCCCCATTATGGGCGACCGGGCCCACTCACATGAGCAAGCAAGTCCCGCGGGCGCGGGGGCAGCGAGCGGGAGAGAGAGAGAGAGAGAGAGAGAGAGAGAGAGAGAGAGAGAGAGAGAGAGAGAGAGAGACAGAGCGGCGACGGGCGGGATGAGCATCCAAGGCTGTGCGAGCGAGAGAAAGAGAGAGAGGTTTTTGTGGAGGTGGCCTTTTGGGTGGTCCGCGGTCCGGCCGTTGTAAACTTACGCACGCCCACTCCTCTGGCCGACAGGCAGCTGGGACGTCAGTTCAGCGGCTATTTCATTCATTTCCCCGGAAGGGCCCCGGAGCCCCACTCCGCGGCAGCCCCCTTTCTCGCCACTTCTGCGCGTGTCTCTCTCTCTCTGTCCGTCTCTCTCTCTTCTCTCTCTCTCTCTCTCTCTCTCTCCCTCGCAACGTGCACGTTGCGGGAGGCACGTACAGGCAACGGCGACGGGAAAAACGGAGTAAGCGAGTTGACAGACAAGCAGCTGGACACGCGAGCGCTGACAGCGTTGGCAGAGGGAGGGCCGGCAGCAGCGGCGGCGGCGCGGCCCACATCACAGCGGGAGAAAGAGAGGTGGACCGCAAACCTGTGTGTGTGTGTGTGTGTGTGTGTTTTGCTGCGATTGCCCAACGCACACACACACACACACACACACAGAGTGAAGGCATGCGCGGACTCAGACCGCCGCCGCGCTTACTTTCCTACAGTGAAAATAATGATAATAACAACAATAATAAAAATAAAAATAATAATAAAAACAGCGGCGGACAGGCCGTGGCGGCGGCTCGTCAACTGGCCGGCCGGGCGCAGCGCACACCGCGGAAAAGGCCCAACTTTCCCACCGCCGCCGCACGCGTCCCCGCGCCGCCTCCGTCCAGGGAAGGGAAAAAAAAGCCGGTGGAAAGCTCGCCAAGTATTACGAACGGACGGCAGAAACCAAAAAAAAAAAGAAAATAAAAAAAGTAGAGAGCGAGATGTGTAAAAAAGTTGATACGCGTTCCCCGCGCAGTCCGCATACGACTCCTTTTTACGTGTGTGTGTGTGTGTGTGTGTGTGTGTGTGTGTTTGCCGTCCGGTGGCGGCGGACCGCTGGCGGCCAGGACCTGAGCGGAGCCCCCCTGGGAGGCAGGCCCGGCCGCCGCTCCCGGGCGCGCGGCCGGCGGCCTACCCCGCGCTTGGCAGGGGCCCTCGGCGGCCGGCGGCAGCTGCGGCAGCTGCGGCAGCGGCCCGGACCACTTGGTAATCGAATGCCTTCTCAGCCGATAATTGATGGCGTTTTCTCAATCAGGGCGGCGTGTCGTCTGCTAATGGAAGCCGCGGCGACGAAAGCGGGACGGAGTAAAAGACGCGGCGAAGCAACGCCGGCGATATTCGCAGAAATGCAGAGGGCGTTGTACATCTGTATTATTGGGCCGCACACAGGGCTGCGAGGGGCGGCGGTGCGGCCGCGGGAGGAGGGACAGAGACGGAGATATAAGTTCCTCTCCATCTGGTCGGCACTGTCTGTCGTCTGCCGCAGCGGTGCGCGGGGGGAGGGGGCGGCGGGACCTCCGAGATATTAAGCGGCGCGGGGAACGAGTAAATCATCGGTGAAATACTGCGGGCAGCGAGGAGGAAGAGCATTACCAAATGAAATAGGGCGGCGGAGTGGCGGCGCGGCTGCGCGGCGGCTGTGCGGCGGCTGCGCGCAAGGACGCCGACGGCGAATGCCAAGGCCACGGCCGGGAGGACGGCGTCAAGGTCAGCGCCGGGGGCCGTGTGCTCGTGGCCGCCGCCGGTGACCGCAGAGCTGCCGACCGGGACGGCCTCCGGTGACCGTGAGGCCGCCGACCAGACGACGGCCTCCAGCGACCGCGAGGCCGCCGCCGACCGCGGCGGGGGTGATGAACAGAGCGGGCCAGGCCATGCATAATGCGGCCGAAACCGCAGCCGCGGCGGAGCGGCGGACGCGGCAATCCGTTACTTCTGCTAATTGTAACGAGGTGCGGGGTCCGGGGGGAGGCGGCGGCACCAGGCGTCACTGCACTACGGTGTGCGGTGCGGTGATTAAAATAACCGAATGCAATAACTCGCAATAACTCACAGCTCTACCTCTGCTCACACCAGGCACGGCCGGGGACTGACTCCGCCCCCCCCCCCCCCTCTCTCTCTCTCTCTCTCTCTCTCTCTCTCTCTCTTCTCTCTCCGAAATTCTCCCTGCCTCTCTCTCTCTCCGCCCTCCTTCTCGTTGGAATCCAGCAGTAACGGCACGACGCCCTGGCCCCCCCGCTGACTTCTTTTTAAAATTCGTCGCCCGCGCGGCCCGCTGTGGCTCCGCTCCGCTCCGCCCCGCACCGCACGGACGTGAGGTGTGATGTAGTACAAGGCGCCGGGGGGCACCCCGTGCCGCCGTGCCGCTGCCGGACACCGGGGCCACGTCTCCTGGACATAGAGTTATGCGATCCTTTCGTCTGCTCCCCCTCCCTCTCTATTTATCGCACAAGGACGCCTCCGCAATGTACGGCCGTAGCAACGAGAGGGAGAGAGAGAGAGCATGAGGGCGTATTGATGCACCCCGCCGCGAGCTGGACAGCCGCAGGACCCTCAATGGGGCCCGCCGCAGGGGGCGCTCGCCGAGGACGCAGTGATGAAAAATTTTTCAGGCGGAAATCATGAGTATTCATCCCACGTCCGAGAGATTTTTTTCTTAAACGTAAACAAGCCGTACATTATTAATTTGCGTTGAAAAGTAGTGAAATGATTAGATTCTCACCGAGGCTTCCAAAACGTTCCTCCCACATTTCTGTGGGATGTGCACCGCACCGCCCCGGGGTGGCAGCGGAGAGTTGGCGCCGGCGCCGCTCATAACCTCGTCCCACATCCGTTACCGACCTTATTCGGATCGTTACCGCCGACCTTAGAAGCCCGGCAGCGCGGCGGGGGTGGCGCGCCGGCGTTCAAATACCCGTGGCGTGTTGGATTTCCCCCGCCTCGGCCGGGGCCCCCGAGGCCCCCCGGGGGGCGGCGGCAGAAGCAATCTGTGCGGCGGCCGGCGCACCTTCCCCCCCGAGGCTCTCCCCGTCTCCGGCGACCTCTGACCCCGCGGGGATTGCGGCGCGGCGGTGCTGCACATGACCCCCCCCCCCCACCCCCCGCCCCCGCCTCTCTAATCCCAGCCCCTGCGGCCACACCGATATCGCCAAAAGGCGTGCGGCGGGGGCCCGTTCCCCCTCCCCTCCCCCTCCCCTCCTCCTCCCCTCCCCTCCTCCTCCTCTCCCCACCACTCGATCCCAATATCACTCCTTGCGGCCACGCTGCTGCTGCTGCTGCTGCTGCTCCTGCTGCACCCCGCAGCCGAGCAGGACCGGCACCGCCGGCATTCCGGACTCGTTCACTAACGACCCCCCATCGCCTCTCTCTTTTCTCTCTCTCTCTCTCTCTCTCTCTCTCTCTCTGTCTCGCTCTCTTTCTCTCGCTCTGTATCTCTCTCTCTCTCTACCTATGGCTTATTCATGACCACGATAGGAAAAGTGGTGAGCGGTGTGAGTGTCCGGGTGCGGAGGACACCCCGTACACACACACACCCACACACACACACACACATTCAGAGGCATGCGGGCAGCGCGGCCCACACACACGCACACACACACACACACACACACACACACACACACCCTCCGCGCTGACACTGACAGACGAAGTTGGCGTCGCGCACAAAGAGCCCCAAACGACTGCAGTGGCCGCGGTGGCGGCGGCGGTCAGGATCGCAGGGGCAGCGCTGCCGGGCAGCCACTCCATCTTGCCGGCGATACCCCGCGCACCCCGGCGGCACAATGCGCGCCCCGCCCCGGCGGTCCCCGACGGTCCGCAGCGCGCGGGGTATCTCCGCGATCTGCGGTGGTGGCAGCCGCCGCCGCCTCCCGTCCCGGCCCGTCAAGACAATGGGCCGCGGCCCCGGCCCCGAGGAGAGGCGCCCACACAAACAGAGCCGATACACACCGTCCCGCCACCACGACCAAGGGGGCGGGCGTAAACCACGTGCACGATTTTAGTTCCCTGCCACGTAGTTTTAAAAACGTCCCCCAGTCACAAGACACTGAAAATTTTAATAATTTATTTTCTTTTGCTTAATCTGTGTAGTCTTTGGAATGTGTTGAGTAACAGGGTGATTTGGAGAAAAACCAGTGACGGTTGGTCCGGTGATGGCTGGCTGGGCGGCGGCGATGCCGGGCGCCCGCTGCCGCGCCGTGGCGCCTGGCTTCGCCAAGACTAGACCACTTTCGCTCACTCGATCGACTCGCGGCGACACTTGCTCGCGGCGGTGGCCCCCGAGTACAGCGCAGAGACGCGCCATAAATCCAGAGTCGGCCCCCACCCTCCCTCTCTGTCTCTCTCCGCCTGGCCTCCAAGGGCGCGTGTGCGACAAGGACAGAGAGCGCGGTCATTCATTGGTGCCCGCCACAGGCGGCCGCATCACGACGCGCGGGGCCGCGCGCGTCCGCGAGATTAATCTTCTATCTCTGTCCCCCCCCCTCCTTGTCCTCCTGTCAGCGCCGCGCTGTCTCTCTCCCTCGCTCCCGCAGGCTCCCGCGCCCGGGGAGGGAGCGAGGCAGACAGCGCGGCGGCGGCGGCGGCGTGGGTGCGGGAGAGACGGAGACATTCTATCGACGTCATATTTGGGAGGCAAACGGAGTCGCTCGGCTCAAATGGCATGGAATGAACGGGCGCAAAACACAACCTCATCCTCTGCCCCCTCCTTGGGTGTGGACGGGGTGCCCTGGAGCACGGAGGCGCTCCGGCCCCGCCGCACTCCTTACTCACTTCGGGCCTTCTTGGTGACGAACAGCAGGTGCTCCCGCAGCTGAGCGGGGTCGGCGCTGTTCTCGTTGAAGTTGTGGTGCACGGGCGTCGAGTTGAGCGCCTTGTACACGGCCGCCCCGGTGAAGTAGCACGGCGAGTTGCCCTGCGAGCTGCCCACCTGCAAATACCAGTTGCATCGTTTTTACCTTTTTTTTTCAAAGTCTTGATTCATAGTTTGTTTTGTCCCCCTGTCGCGTTCCCCTAGGGTTTCTAGTCCAAAAAAAATTTCAAGAAAATTTTCGGACGATATCTTTGGAAAAGATCAATAATATTTAAGAAAATTTCACAAGATATCTGCAAAATTGCGGATTTTTTTTTTGCCGAAAATTTCGAGACTGGACACCCTTAGTTATCCGTCACAGTCCGGACCCGAGTGTTATCGCTGGCCTTACGTCGTTGTTGTGGAAGAGGAGGCCGACCACCTTCCAGCCGAACTCGTGCAGGATCCCCCGCATCGTCTCGCCCACCAGCCCGAACGAGCCCTGCATCCGGGTCAGCACGGAGAAGTTGTCCTTGTAGGCGAAGTTCTCCGCCTGGCCGCCGCCCGTCAGCACCGGGATATTCCACACGGTCGAGTACCGCACCACGGGCGCGATCACGTAGTCGCATATGGGGCCGAAGAAGGCGTCTGTAAAACACACACGCACACACGCACGCAAGGGTTACAACCAGTTTAATTTTTAATTTAAAAAAAAAAGGATTTTGGAGAGGGGTAGGGGTAGGGTAGGGAGTGTTGTCTGCGAAGGTGTGCGCGTTCCTTCTTTGTTTTATGCTCGCATTTTTCTTTACCGATTTTCCCCGCAAGAGGGAGGTGTTGCGCGTGGCTACAACAACTTTTCCCTCCACCGGTAAGCTTCGCATTATTTTCGTGTCGTGTCATTGAGGGGGGGGGGGGAGAGGCGCCAGCCCGTTCGGGTACCGGGTCTCCGCGGGGTGCTGCGGTGTGCTGACGGTGCTGCCCGCAGGGCCCGCACCTCCGCACCCCTGCGCACCTGCGCACCTGCGCACCTGCCCCGCGCACGCCCGCCCCGCCAGCACCTGACAGGACAGCGCTGAGGCGGGGGCGGGACCGGGCAGGGACAGCAGGGACAGGCCGCCGGACCACCTGGTCCGCTTGTGGCGAGCGTTATAAACCAGGACACAACACGACGCTGTGCGCCTCTCAAGACGCTACCGCTGCTGGCGGCGCTGCGATTCGGAACGCTCTCCCTCTCTCTCTCTCTCTCTCTCTCTCTCTCTCTCTCTCTCTCTCTCTCTCTCTCTCTCTCTCTCTCGCTCTCTCCCTTTCTCTCTCTCTCTTTCTCTCTCTCTCTCTCTCTCTTTCTCTCTCTCTTTCTCTCTCTCTCTTTCTCTCTCTCTCTCGCTCTGTTACGGGGAGCCCCGCTCGAGTGCGACAGAGACGCGGTGCGTGTCCGGACACAAACGACGCAGCCCGCCGCCGTGTGACAATGCAGACCGGCCGAAAAACACCCCTCGACGCTCACTGCGTTGCTTGTTAACGGCCACGGTCCGCGGCGACGCTAGAAAAAGCACAGCAGAGAGAGAGAGAGAGAGAGAGAGAGAGAGAGAGAGAGAGAGAGAGAGCGGTAAAGTGGCCGCCATCTCGGGCTCGTTATTCGTGCCGTAATGTACAAAAGAGCCCAGCACCCGCAGCACTCTTTTGCCGGAACGCCCCGCGACGGAAAACGGACGACTTTTGTACGACCGTCGACCGTTCTTTCATTAAGGAACTTTTTTTTTTTCGGCGCTTCGTACATCATCATGGCGATTCAAGCGGATGCACGGGGGGGGGGGGGGGGGGGGGGGGGGGGTCGGCTGCAGTGCGTGCATGGGCCCCGGTGGGCCCCGCTGCCTCTGGCCCCGCACCGCTGCACGGCCTCTGCCCTCCCCCCGCACCGCTGCACGGCCTCTGCTCTGCCCCGCACCGCTGGCCGCGGCTCTCCTCCCGGCGGGGGCCTCGGCCGGCGCCGCGCCGTGGTCACCCCTTGAACACCCCCCCCCCCTCTCTATCTCTCTCTCTCTCTCGTGGTCTCCCCCCTCTCTATCGCTCTCTCATGGTCTCCCCCCTCTCTATCTCTCTCTCGTGGTCTCCCCCCTCTCTATCTCTCTCTCTCTCTCGTGGTCTCCCCCGGCCGGCCCCGGCGGTGGCCGACGACCCGCACGGACGCGCATATATTTCAATTAAGGAGCTTCGCCCTAATTGGCTGGAAGGGGGCCACAATTTGAAAGCTTGGGGGCACCCCGCCCCCCCTCCCCCTCCACCCTCACGTGCACTCCCCCCCCCCCCTCCCCTCCTCCCTCCCGCACCCGATTTCTGGAAACCAACCCCTTTTTAGCCGGCGAGCCGACTGTTGCCACGTCCAGCGCGGGGCGGGGAGACCTCGTCGCGCAGTTAGTTGTCCCTGGTGCTCCAACAAGCGTAAAATATAGAAGGAGCTCGCGGGGCGGGGGAAAAGAGAGAGAGGAAGAGAGGGGCGGAGGCGGGAGAGCGCAAGAGAGAAGGGAGGAAGGAGGGGGGGGGGGAGAGAAAAGGGGTGGAGGGGGGCCACTACTTAGAGGTGTGAGTTTGGGACGAGGTTTCGGGCTAATAACCAGACGAGGACGTCCCCTCGAACCAGCTCACGCGGACGAGTACCAAAACAGGGGAGCGGAGAGGGGAGGGGAGGGAGGGCTGAATATTATTTGTGCTGACGAGGTAGCCAAACCGCAGAAGGGGCGGGACCAGAGGTGGGGGGGGGGGGGGCGGGGGGGAAGGCAGCTTTACGGTTGTCATATAATTCAGTGCCCGGGGAACGCGTTGATACGACCCGGCTATAGGTGTCATCAACGAGGTGGTTAGGCCGACGCGACTTTATCACCCGCTCTCTCTCTCTCTCTCTCTCTCTCTCTCTCTCTCTCTCTCTCTCTCTCTCTCTCTCTCTCTCTCTCTCTCTCTTTGCCGTTTCGCAGACACAGAGAGACTCGCACAGCGGCTGGGCCCGGCGTCGGCAGCGGTATGGGAGAGGACGGAGTCGGGCCTCGCTGCAGAGTTTAATAATATAGTACGCCGCAGCGCGGCCATGAAAACACGAAAACTCGACGGATTTCAATCACGTCACATCCCTCTTTCCCGTACAGGACGTAGTCGTCGTGTTGTTCGCACAACAGAGAGAGAAAGCGAACGAGAGAGAGACAGGGAGAGAGAGAGTGACGTAGATGGGGGGGGGGGGGGTTAAGGGTGCAGATAACTATATGGGCGGGGAGTGGGACATGATATGAGCACATAACGTGTGTGTGTGTGTGACAAATCGGGGGGACATGGTTTCCACGTGATGAATTAACTGCGCCCCCTCTGCGGCTCACCAGCACACGCCCAAACGCTCACACTCACACACACACACACACAGACGCAGACAATGGGTGGCGGTCGTGTTGCGGGGGCGTGGCAGCGGGGGCGTGGCACGGGGGTGGGGCCCTGGGGCACTGCGGGGCCCTGCGGCCGGTCCCTGCTGTCCAAGGCAATGTCTGCCGCCACACGTTTCATACCGTTTTATACCCCCTAGGCGGTGTGTGTGTGTGTGTGTGTGTGTGTGTGCGGAGTGAGAAGGTGAGCGGCGGCGGAGGGACAGAGAATAGATCAGTCTGTCGCTGTCGCACGCGTGACAACGGCGGGCTTGCGAACCGGCAGAGCGCGCGAAGTTGTGTGAAGACGTCGCAACAAAACGGGACGCGGCGGGCTTTTGAAGTGCGCGCCATGATGTGGGTTTCGCCGATTCCGTTTCCGGAATCAATTAACGACGCTCCGCCGAAGTTGTCACCGTGGGGCTGGTGGCGGCGCGATCCGCCCGGCAGCACACGGGAGGCAACTGTTAGTTGGGGATCGGCGGGGTGCCGGCCGGGAGGGGCTATCTGCACGGTCTCTGTGGCCTCGCGCGGCCTGCCCCCCCCCCCCCTCACCTCGACCCCCACCCGCTACCCGCCCCCGCAACTTGGGATACTTCATTTTCCACTTCAACTATTCCGCCGGAACAAACACACGCGAAAATTTCGATCAAAGCAAGAGAGGAGGAGAAAGTTTGGCGGAACATATTATTGTGGGGCCCGCCGCCACCGACCCCATGCGTGACGGAGGGGAAGGAACAAGGGGGGGGGGGGGGGTCGGTCCCCCTCGGACCCACGGCCTCCCCCGCAGGGCCCCAGGAGCAGACCGCCATGAGATGGAAATCCCCAGGCGAAGGCACCACCATCGGGCACACTCGCAAAAATGTTTCGTCGCCAGAAGGGTATGTTGTGGTCTCCACACCGACAGTACATGGGAGCGCACTAAACGAGCACAGGGTGAGGGGCAGCCCGCCTCCCGTATGTCCGCGAAAACCTTTTGGGGAGCACTCCACTGTCGGGTCCGGACCTTGCGGACTGAACGCTTCGAGACGCAGAGGGGATACGCTTGGAGCGGGAGCAAGTAACTCCCGATCAGGAGCCAAGACATTTCCCTCAGTGCACCACGGACCCCACGGACCCCACGGGGGATCAGGGATGAGGCCCCGGCGGCCCCCGCAGCGGCCCCGACACACAACAGAGTGGGGTCCTGATTTCTTGGACATGTTGTTGGCAGCGGCGGCGGCGGGGGCGGCGGGGGCCGCGGGGGCCGCGGCGGGGGCCGCCCTGCACGGCTCTCCGAGCCGCACTACCCGCCCGGCTCCTCCTTTCATGCCCTCTCCGTGACAGGGGAGAGAGTGGGGGGGGGGCGGGCACAAATGATGTCGTAATGCCCCTCTGTGCGGCACAGGGCGCGCGCGGCCCCGCTGCGGGGCAAGGTCAGCGGGGCTGAGAGAGTGAGAGAGAGAGAGAGAGGGAGACAGACAGAGAAAGAGACTGCGCTCGAGCGCGGCGGCTGCGGAGCCCGCGGGGCCTGAGGTGCGTGCTGCTTGTGTGTTTCTCCTAATCATTTCAACGAAATGTTTTGCACAGCGGGAGAGGGGGAGAAAGAGAGAGAGACAGAGAGAGAGACAGACAGAGAGAGAGAGATGTGCGAGCCACCGCAACGCCGCAAGTCTCAGCTCGGCTGGGGGCCTCGGAAAGAGGACGAAAGGTGATGGGGGAGGAGGAGGGGAGAAAAACAGGACGCTAGGAGCTGCGCGAGGCCTTGCGGTGTACGGCGGAGTCTCCAGGGGCGGAGGGCGGAGGGGGGAGGAGGGGGGAGGGGGGAGGAGGGGGGAGGGGGGAGGAGGGGGGAGGGGGGGGGAGGGGGGAGGGGGGAGGAGGGGGGAGGGGGGAGGAGGGGGGAGGGGGGAGGAGGGGGGCCGCGCGCCGCGTCACCTCGACTCGAATCAACGTCACCCTTTGAAAGACATAAATGCGCCGGTAAAAGGCTGTGCCCCCGGCACTGCCGTCCCACTGCCGCCTACCCAGGCCAGGACCAGGACCTCCCAGTGGGGGGCCCAGTCGGGATCAGCTATTGCTGGGCGTCGAGGCCGGCGGAGGGGGCAGGCGATTTTCTTTCTCTTTCTATTTTGACCGCGGTTGTTTGCATGCTTATTGCGTTCCAGTATTACCGCGTTTACCGTCGCTGATAAAAAAATTCTACCTCAAATTCGCAGGGTGTTGGGCACGCAAACACTCACAGTTTTACCAAGGACGACTCGGCGCGGGAATTTTTTTTTTCGGTTTTTCTTATTTTCACGGCTCCGTTCCCTGTGCACTTTCATCGTCGATTGTTTTCTCAGTCTGCCGGGCGACGCTGCGTGACAGGGAAGGCGGGGTGGGGGAAGTAATTGGTGTTTGCACTGTAAGGGGCCCCCGGTGGGCGGAGGGGGGAGGGGCGGAACAGAGCGGCCGACGGCCAAATAGTAATTCCCACAGACCTCATACGCTTTCCTCGTCCCCGAGAGTTTCTCTGTAATATGGAACATTTTTCGCGGCTCGGGCACACATCTGTGCTGAGAAGTATGGGGGGTGGGGGGGGGGGGGGTGCACTGCCACGGCCCGGCAGGCGCGGCTAGGCGCGGCTGGCCCCTCGCCGGCACGGCAGGCACAGAGGAAACGTGGCCGCTCCGACGACAGACTTGCAAATGAGACGCGGTGGTGGTTGGCGGTGTGTTGGCTGCGGAGTCCCCCGCCGTCCAGCCGGCCAGCGTCTCTGGAGGGGTGGACGGGGCTGCAGCCAGAGCTGGAGGGCTGGAGGCACGGCTGGAGGCAGGGCCGCATGCCCCCGCCCATCCGATACCGATACGTGTGGCAAACGAAAATTATTTCGAGCGCCATTATACGGCTTACCGGCTGTCTTTGGGGGGAGGGGGCGAATGAAATAATTCGATATTATCAAATCAAACCACAAATAAAATCAGGAATCAGGAATAAAATCAGGGCCATGTTACAGAAGAGGACCCCCCGCGGACTGCCCCGGGTGCCGCGTCCCCAGCACCGCTCCGTTTGTATGGCCCTTATTATACAAGCGCTGCCCTCCGGCGGTCTGGGAGCGAACCAAAGAGGACGGCTGTATCGGCTGCTTATGTCATTAGCAACGGGGCACGCGCGATGCCAGCCACGCGCAGCCACGCGCGGCCACGCGCGGCCACGCGAGCCAGCCGCCACGTGTCGTCAAAAGACGTGTCACCGCCACAGGCAAAGCGCGCCTGGGGAAAAAAACCCGGGATAACAGCGCAAGGGCAGAAACACACAATCACACGGGAAAAAAGGAACGAAGGGGAAAATGTCAAAAAAAAAAAAACTCAAAGAGTACGCATATGCACTGCTGCTGTCTTGTTCCGGGATCCGGTTCACATTGAAATACTGTACGTCACTCATAACATTTTCATGCGGTATTATTCCGCCGCTGCCCGCGACATTTTGATGTGCCGATTGGATTTTTCGGCAGTGCACGTCGGTGGACATCCAGACCGGAGTCGATACAAGGGATGTGCCTGCGGGGCCTGCGGGGTCTACGGCGCCCGAATTTGTTTCCTCGCCGTCAGGGTTCGTTTGAGGGGCGCCGCGTGAGCCAAATCGGGGAGGTAGAGGCGGAAGGCTGCGGGGACGCGGCGGGGCCGCGGCGGGAGCGGGCGGGCTAACTTTCTCAAAGCAGGCCAGGGAAAGCTTTTCTTCCCGGACTTGGGAATACACTTGGAGGCGCCCCGCCCCGACCCGACTCGGCCCGGCGACCTCTCAGACTGCGTGAGTGAGTTTAGAATCGATTGTCTCTCGCCGATGAAGCGATCGCGGGGACCTTTCTCAAAAGACAGTAGGAAGACGAGCGAGCCGGCCGCGGCGGGCCGGGAAAAACAATTTTTTCAAAAAAATTTAAAGAACTTATGAAGAGACTGATTTGACGTGAACACCTGCCGTGCGATGCGGAGCCTGATCGTGCCGACACGCGTATCTCTCTCTCTCTCTCTCTCTCTCTCTCTCTCTCTCTCTCTCTCTCTCTCTCTCTCTCTCTCTCACCCTCTCGCATATAATTTCACACCCACCTCCACCGACTCTCCCTGTCTCCAGTCTCACGGCTGGACTGGAAGTGATAATGGAAGCATAATACGCGGGCCGCCGCCGCCGCCGCCGCCGCACGCACGCACAGTAGTTGCCTAAGCCGGAGACGCCTCGGCCCGGGGAGCGCGGCTCGCGCGGAGGAAAGTCCTCGCAAAGTCCCTCTCTCTCTCTCTCTCTCTCTCTCTCTCTCTCTCTCTCTCTCTCTCCTCTCTCTCTCTCTCTCTCTCCCTCCCTCTCTCTCGCTGCCTGCGCCAAGTGTCCCCGCCGCGCCGCACTTACCCCGCGTCCGCCACGTCACCGCACCGCCAAGCCTGACACTAAGTTGTGACCGCGGCCACTCCCCCTCCCCCCCTGCCCTCCTCACTCCCCCCCCCCCCTCCCCTCCCACTCTCCTCCAGCCACTCGTCGACTTTGCAGAATTCCCGTCGACGAAAACATGGTCTTGTAGAGCGGAGCGGGAAGGTCCGCGGGCGCGGCGGTTAGGCCGCGGGCCGCGCGGGTCCGCTTGCGTGGGAAAGCATGGCTGTCCGAGGGAGTCAGGAGTGAAGGGGGGTTGGCGGCGCCGAGTGGCTTACGTCGATAAAGCGATTCACACGCCGATACAGCCGCACGCCGTCTGCTTGGGCCGTGGATCGGACCGGAATCCAAGCAGGAAACCAAAAAAGAAAAGAGGATCAATCGGGGAGGAGGAGGAGGAGGAGGAGGAGGAGGAGGGGGTGCGGGGGTCGTGGCGGAGAAATTTGTGACCAGCCCCCCGCCGCTTCCCTATTGCAGAGTGTGTTCCGGGAGCCGGCGGGCAAAAGACATGGCCCGATACTCTGCTGTCTCTTTTATTCATCCCATGAGATCGTAATGTGTGTGTGTGTGTGTGTGTGTGAGAAGAGAGAGAGAGAGAGAGAGAGAGAGAGAGAGAGAGAGAGAGGATACCGGAACACGGCCTCCCGGATCACGGCCGGCAGGCTACCGCCGCAACGCGTGCCTCCGGCCCCTTTTCTCCTCCTCCTCAGCAGCCGGCCCTCCGCCGCACGCAGGTGCAGCCAGCAGACGACACAAGCCCTCCCCCCCAAACGCCCCCCCCCCTCCCTCCCCTCCTCCACTCCCCGCGGGGTCGTGCTGCCCATGCGTGTGACCGTATGAGTGCGCGCGCTGCCTCTCTCTCTCTTTCTCTCTCTTTCTCTCATTCTCATTCCCTCCGCCTCGCATTCTCTCACTCTGTCCCGCGCGCACCCGCGCATCGCAATGAGTGAACAGCACTTTAGCAGGGCGGCGCGGTGCCATCTGGAGGAGCGTGAGGGGGAGCGCCAGTGTGTGTGGCGGGGGGGGGGGGGGGGGGGAGGGGGGAGGGCACGGGTTGAAGGCAATTGAAAAACGACGGCGCGGGCGGGGGGGACATCCGTTTGAGGACGAGCGAAGGGCGCGCTGAGGACGAGGCGAGGACGCGGCACGTGCGCGGGCGGTGTGTGTGTGTGTGTGTGTGTGCGCCAGTGTGTCAACCGACAGGCGAGGACCAGACGGGCGGCGGCGGCGGCGGCGGCGGCGTCATGTGTGTGGCATTTCTGAGGCGCCGCGCCATAAGCAGATGAGGAACAGGAGCCGCGGCGGCGGGAGCTCCAGAGGGAGCTGCGGGGGGAAGCCTTGGTAAGCCGCGGGCGCCGCGGGCGCAGCGCAGGCCGGCTGACTATCGGGGGAGAAAACCCCCCGCCGGCACCGGGTGTTGAACCCGCGGCAGCGGCGCGAATACGTGGGGGGGGCGGGACGGGGCAGAAGGCGGGGCACAGCAGCAGGCAGCGGCGGCCACCTGCTGCCTGGAGCGCCTGCGGATCCGAGGGTAGGCCACACTCCCAGCGCGCGTGCGTGCGGGCTGCCGCGCGCCCGGCCCCAGGGGCTCCGCGGCTCCGCGCCGAGTGGTGGGGTCGGACTAGGCTAGGAAGGCTAGGATAGGGTTTCTGGTTTTCAAAAAAAATATTTCCCGGATCATGGTTTGATGGAACATATAGATTTCTTTGCGTACTCACCGACAGTCTTGTTCATGACGAAGTCGAAGGCCGCGAGCGGGCCGTGCGTGGAGGAGCAGTTGGAGTCGCGGTAGCGCAGCGTGATGTCCCAGCCGGGCAGCACGCTCGCGCCCACGTCCTTGATGGCCAGGTCCATGGCGGGCAGGATGTGCGGCAGGTTGCGGTCGTTGTTGTCGGCGGCCGGCGCGATCAGGGCCAGGTTGAGGGTGCGCCCGGGCGCCGCGGAGGCCGCCGCCGGCAGCAGGGCGGCGGCGGCGGCGGCGGCGACGGCCAGGACGGCGGCGGCCACCAGCGCCGTTGGCGGCGGCCGCCCCGGCATGCAGCGGCCCGCGACGTCACTGGCTGCCATGGCGGCCCGCCGCCGCGGCCGCGGCCGGACTCAGGGGCAGCCGACGGCGCTGCGGCTGCGGCCGAGGCTGTGGCCACGGCCGGGAGTCCACCGGCGCGGCCCCGGCCCCCATGCCGCCATGCCCGGCGCCTGCAACACCAAGCACACCCCTGCAGTCGCTGTACCACCACGGCCCCGGCGCCCCACCCGGCCGTATAGGCGCCAGGCGCCAGCTGCGACGCACACTTTTTTTTTTGCCGTGCCGTGCCGCACTGTACACGTGAGATAACCCAGCCCTCCGAATGACCCCACCATTAAGCTCCCGTCCAACAGAAGCTCCCCCCGCTCGCATCTTTGTATGCTGCCTTATCTACGTGTGTATGTCTGGCTCGCTCTTCACCTTGTCCTCCAAATGAAAAAAAAATACTATCTCCCCCCCCCCCCCCCACCCTTCTCTCTATCTCTCTCCCTCTCCAACACAAACACACACTTTATCTACGGTCGTCGAAAACGTCCGGGTCTTATGTCTCTTCTTCCTTATCAGAGGACACATACGCCCCTGCGCGCGCGCGCTCACACACACAGTGAGACATTCCCTTCGCTCGCAATGTCAAGCCGAACAAGGCGAGGGGTATCTGGACGTCTTCCCGCCAGTTCCAGCCCCTCCCCCCCCCTTCCCCTTCCTCTCTCCCCGCTTTTACTACCCCAAAAGATGCCGATAAAAGCGTTTGACAGAGCGCGAAAGTAAGCGAGACAGACGATTTACGTGTCTATACCCCCGGCTCCGCCGGGCTCCAGGCCCAGCAGTAAAGTCCGGCGATATTGCGCGACCTCAGAGCGTGTCTTCCTCGGAGGGTTTCCTCCTCCTTCCCCGCTTCATTTCGGTAGTACTTGTCGGGTGCCGGTCTCGATAGGTGCATCGGCCAAGTTTTACGAGCGGCAGCGACGGCGGGGCGGACCCGGGGCGGCGCGGAACCCTCCCCGACGGCGGGGAGTATTTCATAACTACAATTGTTGGGAGTTTAACGCCAACATAGTTTTCTGTTCTCCCTCCAGACCATTCGTGTTTGTATAACCGGAAGTGTCTTTATTTATCGCTTGCTCCCCGCCAGGAACAGGGGCGGGACTAGGACACTTGGGGGGGGGGGGGGGGGGGGGGGTCCCGCACCGTCCTGGCCCCGACCTTCGGCGTCGTCAGTGACTGATGGGCGCGGGCCGCGGCGGTACGGCAAAGTGTATGTCGTGCGGCACGGGCACGCCGCCGCCCCGCCCCCTGCACGCGTTTGGCAGGTGCGCGACGTGTCCGCCAGAGCGCGCCCGCGGCGCTTGGCGCGCACGCCGGCCATACAAATCAAATTTTGGCGCGCGGGAGAGAGTTACGACTGTTTACCCGGCGTGCCGTCGCCGCCGGCCGACACCGCCACACATCACTGGGGTCATCACGGCGGGGAGCAGCAGGGGCGACTCCCCGTCGTGCGGCCGGTTCTTACAACCGGTATTTGTAAAGAGTTAAAAAATGTCGGTTTTGGTTCTGCAGATACGGATGTGTGACCGTCCATGTTGCCGGCCAGGTTGTCTTTTCTTTACTCCTGCGATGCCCGCCGCGCGGGTTTTGGCCGCGGCCAGAAGACCCGGACAGGACACTTGAGGGAGGTCGCTCCGGTCAAGTCGGGTCGCGGGTGACCCGCGTCGAGGCCCTTGGGTCCGCCGAGTGCGCAGCCCTCGCGGGGCCCTCCGGGGCCCTTCGGGGTCCTCCGGGCCCCTCGGCGGGCCGTCACGGTGCCCTCGGCCGGCGGGCGGGGGCGGCCGCAGACACGGGGGGGGCGGGGGAGTAATTCTCCTCGCAAGGCAGGAGGCGGAAAGGGGGCGGGCAGAAAGGCAAAAGCGCCACCGCGTCGCTGCTGGCCGAAGGAGAAACAGCGGGGGCGCAACAAAAGACAGACCTTGTGCGGGGGGTCGACGGCGAAGAGACACAACAGCAGCCGCCCACGGGGGCCTCCCCCGGCCGCCCCCGCCGTGCCCTGACATAACGCATCCCCCCCCCCTCCTCCACCACCTCCCGGTCCCTTCCTGTACCCGCCCCTCACACACACACACACACGCAGCTCTGCAGCGCCCTCTCAAACACCAGCATGGACAGGGGGCCTGCAGTAGGGGATGCGGGCGCGGCCGCCTCGGGGCCGCCGGCCTGAAATACACAATGTGGGTTCGCGTTCTGAAGACTCGCGGAGGTGGCACCCGCCGTTCGCCGCTCGCCGTTGTACGAGAACAAGGGACCGTGCGCACACACACACACACACACACACACACACACACACACACACACACACACACACACACCGACACGCCCAGCAGCACCCCTGGCCTTGGCTGCACCCGTGGACTCGTGGTACGCCTCTGCGCCTCCCTGGCGCTCGGCCCCCTGGTCGGCCGCAGCGGCACGGTTCCGCATGCCAAAACGCCCCCCCCCCCCCCCCCCCCAACCCCCCAACCCCCGCCCCTCCCCGCACTCACTGTGCATGCGAACACCGCACACCACGTCCTTACATTACGTTTTTTGTCTGCATTCTGCCGCGGGGCCGACGCATTTATTTTAGCCCGAATTAAATAAGGGAATAACGATGTGTCGTGATTAAAATAAAATGTAACGGGGTTTCCTCGCACTGGGGCACTGTTCACTAGGATCGCCGGGCCTGTGTGCACTGTCAAATAAAAACGCCGGATGAAACGGCGGATGAAACCGAGCCACGATGTTCACTACGTCAACGACAAAACTGAAGGTTTTGAACGACATTTTTGGGCATCTGATTCCCGAACGCAACAGTGCCGCGCGAGATGCGACCCGGTCAACTCGCAGTCCCGCAGCCCCGCAGTCCAGTCCAGCGGGGCACCCTGTGCTGCCCCCCCCCCCCTGGGCTGGGCGACGACGCCCGGTGATCTCCCCCCCCCCCCCCCCCCCCCTCTCTCTCTCTCTCTCTCTCTCTCTCTCTCTCTCTCTCTCTCTCTCTCCACACGGGGACCACTCGGCGAGGGCGCCAAAGTACTCCATTCAGAAGCAGAAGTGGACTCTGCGCTGAAGTCGAGGAGGTTTCGGGGAGAGGACGGGGGAAGGGAGCGGAGGGAGGGGAGGGGGAGGGGAGGGGAGGGGCTGCGGGGGACCTATATCCGGGGTGGGCAGAGTGCTAACCAAAAGGCGGGATCGGGCCGCTATGGCGGTACTGGCGGCGGCGTCACCGGCTGACGACACCGGCTGACTACCGGGCCGCCGCCCCGCGACAGACGCGGCCGCCGCACCGACTGGCTCTGCACTGCCTGCGGATTACGTGTGTTATTCCGCATGTCTTTTATTTCCTCCCTTCTTCGCCACAGCTCCCCTCCCCCTCCCCCCTCCCTCGCTGCGCCTTCGCGCCCTGGAGTGTGCCAGGGGCACGGCCCGCGGAGACCAGAGACCAGGCCACACAGCTCCAGCCGGCTCCAGCCCGGCGCAGCAGCAGCAGCAACAGCAGCACCTCCTGCTCGTCGAAGTGGGAAATTCAAACATGGCAGCTGCCGGGCCGGGGGGAAAGGAGGGGGGGGGGGTCGAGGCAAGGCGGCGTATGCAGCAGCGGTTGCCACGGCGACGACCGCGGAGGCGGCGCTGCTACAAAAGCAGGAAGAGCGACGCTCCAGAAATATCAGAGCAGCTCCCCCGCTCTGTGTCCCCCGCAGCGGCAGCGGAACACACGGATCCGCACTTTTGGCTTTGTTTCCCCGTTTGGTCGACTCCTCCGGCCCCTGAGCGGGTGCCGCGGCGACCCAGCCTCTCTCGACTCGGAGCCGCGGCCCCGGCGCCACCGCCGCCGCAGCCGCCGCCGCCGCCGCCTGCACCTCCGCACTTTTTACGGGGCCCCACGGCTTTTTGTGACCTCCCGCCCGCTTTGCAACATTTCTCTTCCCCTCCCCCCCCCCCCACCTCTCCCCCTTCTCCCCCCGCCCACTCCACCGCGACGACCCCCGGCCGGTCACGTGACCGTAAAGCTCGGCGAGGCCCAATCAGTGTCTCCTTATTTCTCCATTCCCCTCGGCAGCGTGCCCCGCCATCGTGCGTTCGACTCCATTTGGATCTCCCCCTCTTCCCTTCCCCCGCGTCCCTTTTTTTTTTCTCCCTTTTGAGATCTGCGCTCGAGTCGCAGGGAAGGGACACGGCGGCGGGCACCAAGGCCGCGGGCCGATCCGCGCGGCAGCGGACCGGCGGCGAGCACCGCCCGGCGTATAACCTCTTCTAATGAGCGCTGCGGTGTCCACAGGCGCCTCTGCGGTGCCCACCGGCTACAAGGGCTGAGCTGTCGGAGCCCCCCACGGCCGGCCCCCCCGCGATACGGGCCGCTGTTCTTCGCCCACAAGCTCCGCCTCGCTCCCCACCGGGGGTCCTTCGCGGGTAATATTTCCGAACCGTGCCGTGCGTGCAACGTGCCGCGCTCCGTACGTACTTCCGGGTGGCCGCGCACGATTTCCAGCAACTGCAGA